>CAODLS012623112.1:0-10602 GCA_948243855.1 Flueggea neowawraea
ATTCTTTGACATGATGGCGTGGATTTCAAAGGTGAAATCTTGATCAAATTCGACATCGCAAGTTAAAGAATGAACAAGGCGCGTTAATGGCTATTTGGGTGAAAATGCATATTCTGAAATATGGAGCGAGGCACGTTAATCTTTCAACAAGTATGCCTTAGATATTCAGGTATGCCTTAGATATCAACGTGTGTTGTAGGCTATCAACGTGTTTTATTGAAGTACACACGTTGATATCTAAGGCATACTTGAATAACGCGCGTTAATGGGGCACAACACACGTTAATGATGGTGATGTCAATTAAAACATAACTTTTCATTCTCTCACAACGGCTACTTCGAGGCTCCAATGACTATATTTTTAATAATGACTATAAATAGACATCCTAGGACAGAAGAGAAGTAAGAGATATCATTGTTAAGAATTTCTATTCATTTTATCTATCTTCTCTACCTTTCATAGCCATTTGAGCTATTTATTTGCTATCTTGTTTCTGGGTTTGTGTAAGCTTTAATCTACTATATCTTGGGTTGAATCTTGTATCAAGCAAAGATTATTTGTTTGGGGTAGATAGATTTTTTTGTTGCGCCTTAGAAAAACAAAAGTGGTTGCTAGTGAACCTTAGAAAACTAGAGGTGTAGGTTTTCTAGTTTGTTACCTGCAAAAACTAGAGGTTTGGTTTGCTTGATTTGTCTTGAAACAAGTGACGTCGATTTTCTAGTTGAGCCTGCAAAAACTAGGAATTTGGTTTGCTTGTTTTGTCCTTAAACCAAGGTGTAACGGTTTGCTTGTTGATCCCGCAAAAACAAGTGTTGTAAACAGTTCCCCTCCATCTGGAAGTGAGGAGATAGTTGATTGAAATTCTCTAGTAGATCTAGAGGAGTGAATGTAGATCAAAGAGTACCAAACCACTAGAAATCTTGGGCTTCGATATTTATCTTCCCTTTCTCTCTTTACTTTTCATTTGATTTATATTGTTGTGTGTGAATTGGACCTTTGGTTTTTAAGTTGCTTCCGCATTTAACTTTGATTCTGATTTAAAAGAACTTGTTGTTTGTTTTAGTTTGCAAAAGATTTTCAACAAAGTGTGTAACTTGTTAAAAATCCAATTCACCCCCCTCTTAGAGTGTCATTCATATTGGGACCGAATATTTTCATAGGGGACTCTGCCATTGTTGTCACATATGCATAAATTAAAGCAGTCCAAAAACCATATCTAACTCTCACTGCTTTCACCTTCTACAATAACCAAGCCAGTGGAAAAACACCTTTATTCCCATCCGGAGCAGTAGTTGCTAACAATACACCTTTAAATGGCCCTTCAAGAACACCCCATCTATTCCAAAGAATGGCCTACAACCCTTTAAGAATCCCTGAACCAATCCTTTCAATGCTACAAATATTCGCTAGAATACAAGAGGTTGACTAAAATATGTCCTCTTAAGAAAATTAAACTTCACCACACTTCCTGGATTTGTCTCATGGAGGAACCGAGAATAGGGTATTAGCTTTTCATAAACCTCCTCGTGAGTTTATTCAATTGCAAGTCTATCATGGAGCTTAGTTTATAAAACTTCCATTGTTTACACTCTAGACCATAATTCTGTGTCAAATGAGTTCTCATTTGCATCGTATGGCATGTCAGGTTGAGCTCTCAATTCATCCTTCATTTGCTTGTATATCCATAACGGAGTAGCTTCTAAATTGTGGTGATTAACTCTCGCACATGTGTGAGGGTTTTTACTGTCTTGACCTTGAAAGTCATATCATCTTGTAACCTACTAGCATGAAATCTCCACTCACAGCCACCAACTGCACACACTATTTCTTACAATCTTTCAATGGATATGTGTTATCTGTATTGATGTCAGAGTCAGATTCATTCACCTCCTCATCTTCACCTTCAGTTTGACATTCACTCCAATCACCTTCAGATTCACTACCATCAGAGCTACTTATTGCACTACCTTCAGTGCTATCTGTTTCACTATCATCCATATCACCATCACTGCCATCACTTTCACCAATATATTCATCATCAGAATCGTCGTATTCCTCATCAGATAGGACCACATCAACATCCACTTTGTTGTTCCTGAAATGGTGATATGTTTTTTTCTTTTCCTTCACATGAGTTTTTGTCCTAACTCTTCTTACTTTTGTTTTGGTTTTCTCACACTGTGGTGGATCCTTTTCAGGCTCAACTACATTCTCATTCTTGGCCTCCTCAGGTGTGCCATGATTTTCACTCTCAACTCCATTGCCATGATTTTCAGTGGTTTGTTCCTTGTCCGGTTGAACATTAGTGAAGTCAGTATGAGGTTCAGCCGCAGCCTCAACTCCAGGCTCTTTTTTAGTCTCAACTACATTATCTTTCTCAGACTCACCAGGTGTGCCATGATTTTCATTCTCAACTTCATTCTGATTTTTACCCTCAGCCTTATGAACACTCTCAACATCAGACTCTTTTTCAGGCTCATACATAGCAATAGGACAACCAACCTTATAAATTGTGATAGGTATTTTCCTCTAGCGGTCTGGATCAACTTTCTCCACAGTGACATACTCGAAGTCGTACATAAAAGTTATGTCGTGTTCTGTCACTCCCATTCTGCAACAACACAAAAAGAAATTAGGGTCCAAGAGGAATCAATTGTAACACTGAAAATTCATGTAATTTACTTACTTTGATAGTCGGAGATATCGATTCTTGCAATCCAACCCTTAGATTGTCAAATGCAGTCTCAATTTCTTCGTCGAGTTCTAAGATGAAAAAAGAGAAAAGAGAGTAGAGAAATTAGGGGTTTGAGAGATGGAGATGGATTTCACCGTCACAGAGAGGGAGTAGAAAGGTTAGGCACTTTTCAGAATGCCTTAATTAAGAGAGAGAGAGGAGTCGCGTGTTTTGGAGGGAAACATTTGTTCGAACTGGCATAGGCAACACAATTTTTTCGCATTTTTTCATAACAATGGACGAACGGCTAAACGGTTCATGGAACCTCGGAGATAGTAGAAGAGGTTTTTTAAAACTCAAAGATCGGAGGGCAAATTATGATATAACACAGAAACGGCAAAGGTTTTTTACCTTTTTTTTTTTAAAAGAAAGAACTTGCTAAAAAAACACCCCAAATTTTACTGTAACCCTCCCTCTCAAAAAGAATTTCACATTAGCCCTAAAAATTTCAAACTTTCAGTCAAGAGCAGACCAATCTATTGATCCCCAAAAAAAAGCGAGCAGATCAATCTCTTGGAAATGAAGTAAGATTAAGAAGCACCAGTCCAAATTGTCTGGAGAATTCAATAATGGGTTTGAAGAGTAGAGTGTTAATAATTGGAGCAACTGGGAATTTAGGGTTTCATTTGGCGCAATTCAGTCTCAAATTTTCACACCCAACTTTTCTTCTTGTTAGAGACTCTGCTTTCATTGACACTCTGAAAGCACAAAAGCTACAATCTTTATCGAATTCTGGTGCCACAATCATCAAGGTTACTTTTTTTTTAATCTCTCTCTACTTCATATTAAATGAATTCAGAGTGTAAGATTATTTTTTTTCTGTTATAGGGAGCATTGGAGTTTGAGAAGAGTCTTGTGGAGGCAGTGAAGCAAGTGGATGTGGTCATATGCTCAGTTCCATCTAAACAGGTTCTAGACCAGAAGCTTCTGATTAAGGTAATAAAAAATGCAGGTTGCATCAAGGTTTGCTAATTTTTGGTCTGTTCTGTGAATTAATTTACTGTGTTTGCTAAGAAATTTTTTGCTACTAATTTTATTTGGTTATGAAGTTTGATTAGATACCCTTGACTAATTTTTGTGGAAGGAGTTAAATTTGATTTTTGACATCTGTATTGAATTGTTAATTCACACAAATTTGTCTTCTTAGGCTTCGTTTGGCTGAAACTTTTTCTTGCAAAGATACTGAAGTTATTCAATTTCATTGGATTTTCGACACCAGTTTGCGACACTGCAAATTGGTTTCTTCTTTTCAATTACTTTTTGTTTCAATCTACAATGTGTTGCCAAACTATCCTGTTCATGAAATGATTTATCTTTTGTTATAATAAAATCCATATTGAGTTGCTAGGCACACTTTGTAAGTAATATTGATTATTGTGAATATGCATATCAATGCAAAGGGAATGCCGAGATGTTTGTGAAGAAAGACCTGCCTACTACAAATTTGATGATAATGATTTTTATCAAAAGAAGTATTTGTGCATTATATTTGGATGCGAAAGTTACTTGTTAAAGACTGGTTATGTTTTTTAATACAGCTTGGTGTCTCAAATTATGTGCCAAAAAATGTGCTCACTGCTCATACCAAATAAAATATCATCAAAAACTTTATCTAATTCTATATTGCAGATGTGGAGATTCTTCCTTACGATTTTATATAATTCTATAGTTACCATATTGCTCTTTAGAATTTCAATACTATATTAACTTCTGTGCGAACTTTTTACACATAATTTATAAGAGGAAGCAGTTCAGTTCTTAATGAGATAGATGCGTGTATGAATTATTACAGAGATTCATTCCTTCAGAATTTGGAGTAGATCCAGACAAAGTGCAAATACCTGACACGGCCTACAGTTTTTATTCACGGAAAGCTGAGATTCGTCGGCTTGTAGAAGCTGAAGGAATTCCCTACACCTACATATGCTGCAACTTCTTTGCGGGCATTCTTCTTCCATCATTAGTTCAACCAGGTTTAAAGACTCCTCCCAGAGACAAGGTTACAATATTTGGAGATGGGAATGTTAAAGGTTCGTTGATTAGTATACAAGTTCCTTCTTGGGGATATCTATAGGGATCTTTGTGTTAATTTTATTAGAAACTTTCAAGCATTTTGTCCATGATTCCTACGAACATAAATTTACCAGTTTTTTTCTTGTGGATTTGCTGCAGCTGTTGTTGTGAAGGAACAAGATGTTGCAGCATATACCATACGTACAGTGGATGATCCATGTACATTGAAAAAGGTGCTGTACTTGAGGCCTCCAGGAAATGTTTGCTCTATGAATGAGCTAGCTGATATTTGGGAGAGCAAGATAGGGAAGAAGCTTGACAGGGTTTATGTATCAGAAGATGAGCTTCTTACAAAAATCAAAGGTAATTTTGCTTTCTTTGTAGCCTGTCATTTATGATCACCTATACATGATTTCATATCTTTTTGGTTTACTTCCTCCAACCTTACACAAGATTTTCCTAGGACCCCAAAATTTCTAATGTATAAAACTCTACAAAATTGAAAGGTCAAAAGTGGTGGCTATGCTAGTAGCTTTCACAACAGATTATAGTTGTAAAAAAAATCAAAATTTTCTTGTTTCCTCGTTGGTGATGTATGAGAACTCAATAATCAAATCGAAGTTTAAATAAGTTGGTATCAGTTGAAATTGGAATTAGTTGGTAGCTGACGTTATAGGCTTTATTATGTGTATCATTTTACTAGCGGAAGTATTTTATTTGAACCACTTGCACTTACTACTAATTTGTACTTTCTTTTATTTACAAAGAGTGTGCAACCAATTTCAAGGATTAGAGCATTAACAGTACTTTCTCCTTGCAACAAATGCTTTTTCCGAGACTCGAAAGTCGAATCTCTACCTTTTCACATTCAAAGTTTGTTCACGAGTAATATGTTGACCACCGAACCAACAACTCAGATTACTGTAGCAGTGGATTGACACATTTTTTTATGCTGAAGTTTTGAACTTTCTTGCAGTTTAACCATGCCGAAAAAGAAACAGGCAACTTATTGTGTTATGTATAATTTTCATTGCAGAGACTCCATATCCAGAAAACATGGAGATGATATTCATAGAGTCTGCTTTTGTGAAAGGGGATCACTCATACTTTGACATTGAATCTTGTGGGGGATTGGAAGGAGCACAAGTCTATCCAGACCTCAAATACAAAACTATTATTGAGTATTTGGAGACATTATTGTAGAAATGAATTAGCCGTAATGACTGTGATTAATCCAACGGTAAATGTTGAGCATGGCAGAGTCAAAAGATGATGCTTTTATTTTGTTCCAAATGTTGAATAAAAGCACTTGAATTATGGAATTTACGGATTCCTATTGTCTGATATGAGAGACAATAAATAATAAAACATTTAATTGGAGACTTTAATTTTTTTATATAAAAACACTGAAAAAGGATTTTAAAGTTCATCATGAGGGCGCTGCGATTGTTAAAGAAGATTCTGTTTTAGCCTTTGCGTGGAAACTATTAATTAGAAAGCAATAAAATATGTGGAAAGTATAATCCAATATCTTATTCTTTCTCGTCTGACTTCCGATATAATATTTCAGTCTTTTTTTGAACTCATTAGGAACATGGGAATAAAGAATAAAAGGTCGTGAGAACTCGCAAAAAAGTGGGAAGAATTGTTATTTTGTTAAGTATAAGATTTAACAAATAGTATAGTATATAATGGATATTAGCTTTTCAATAACGAGCAAAAATATACAAATAAAACAACAGAGAATATAGTAAATATGAAATGAAAGGAGTTGACTAAGATTCAATATTGAACTTAGAACGTAGAACGATAAATATTAGTTGATTATCGTTAGATCTAACTTGAGATATGCCTACATCATTAATGTGTGGTATAGTTGGATTTTCTTTTTCATATATTTTACTGTCTTTTTTTCTTTTTTGGCAACTCACATATTTTTGTGTATATGTGTTATATAAATTTTGTATTGTTCAACAGACCCACAAGAACATAATAACAGAATTTTCTGGAAATAGTTGCCTATGCCTTTTTTGTCCCAACATGAATACGGATCAGCTGCCAGACACGAATGGAATCCTTTACGGATAGTGCACCAAATTCTTTGCTTTTGGATATTTAGACAAAGTCAAGGTAAATTAAAAAAAAAAAGAATAAAAGAACAAATTGCTTTCCCACCTATTCTTATCTCCATCATCATGCCCACCACTCACCACTTTCTTCTACTGTTGCTGTTATTTTGGAGGTGATTATATAAATTCAAGCGTCTTTGATTTTAATAAATTAAATAATAGATAGTAAATACAGATTATAAATTATGTAGTAAAAAAATAAAAAAAGTGATACGTTATTTGATAAAAATAATATGCTATATAAATATGCAGTAAACCAAATATGCTTCGATAAATTTTATAGAAGAAAATCTGACAAGTAAATTGTATAATTTTTTAAAAAAAGTAAAGAAAATAACATCTTGTTTTGTATGTAAATTATTTCAAAAACATCCCCAAAATTTTCTTTCTTTTCTAAATGATAGGTTATTCGGTTTTTTATTTAACAATTTACATCTGCAATCTATTTTTTTTTACTTTTGGCTTGAATATATCATATTATGCAAATTCTTCAACTTCAAAAATACTCATATTGTTTGAGCTAATAAATTGATATCCCTTAATTTTATCTACACATCATAGAAATAGAAAACTCAAGTAATCATGCTATCAAGTTGATTCTTTTTCAACAATCGTACTTTCTTAACATCAAAGAAACAGAGTTCTCATTTTTCAACTACTCATATTACTATAACCTTTTCAAGGTAGGTGCATTGTTTTTTTAATTCTGACCCATCTTAGCTATAGAACCTTCTTCTATGTCTGAACAGCAAAGAAATTGGAGAAAACGACAGTCTACAAAAATTGGACATAGACGTATTCTTAGGCAATAAACAAAAGCAAGGACGTCAGTGTAAATTCACAATCCGCTCTTGCCCTCTATATATACACAATCGTTGCATTCTTGGTACTCACAACTCGTTCAAATACTCGGATATTTTATTTCTTTGAGCCTATAAAAACCAGATTTGCCGTTTCTCTTTTTGGGTACTCATCAATGGCGACAGAGAGCAAGATTCTGATCATCGGAGGCACTGGATACATCGGAAAGCACATCGTGGAAGCTAGCGCCAAGCTTGGCCAACCCACTTTTGCTTTGGTTAGAGAGGCCACTCTTAACGGACCTAACAAGGCCGCCATCATCAACAACTTCAAGAACCTCGGTGTCAATTTCATCATTGTAAGTTACATTTGACATGTCTCTTTTGTTTTTTAATGAAAAAACTGATTTGGGTTGTCGTCTTTAGGAGGAATTAATGAGAGTTTGATATTGATTATGGGATTGGTTATGTGGATACAGGGAGATCTTTATGATCATAAGAGCCTGGTGAAGGCCATCAAGCAGGTGGATATAGTGATCTCCACCGTTGGTGCACCTCAGACAGTAGATCAAGTCAAGATCATTGATGCCATTAAGGAAGCCGGAAACATTAAGGTAGTCTTCGTCATCGTTAATCAACCTTGTTTTTGTTCTGTTTTTAGGTACTTTAGGAACTGCCCTGAAACTTTAAATTCAAAAGTTGTTTTGGATTCTTTGGTAAATTGGTTATGGAGGGGTGTTGTAAGTTAGTAAAACGAATCGCCGTAGCAATAAAAAATTAGAGAGGATAACACGAAGAGTTGGTCATGGTGTTGAATTTTTTGAGCATGTTATATGACTATGAAAAATATATATGAACAAAAATGTTGGATCAACTTGAATGCAAACTGTGTCAAAATTCCAATTGGTGAATTTATATAAACAAAATTTGTTGATGGGTTGTTTTGTATCGATGTTTTTGCAGAGATTCTTGCCTTCTGAATTCGGAAACGATGTAGACCGTTCACATGCTGTTGAGCCTGCAAAATCAGCATTGGAAGCCAAGGTTGTGGTGCGCAGAGCCATTGAGGCTGAGGGCATTCCACACACCATCTTGTCCTCAAACTGTTTTGCCGGATACTTTCTTCCTACATTGAACCAGCCTGGAGTTTCTGCTCCTCCAAGAGACAAAGTTATCATCTTGGGAGATGGGAATGCCAAAGGTAATTTCCTGTTTCTGATATGAATCATTGTTTTCTTAATAACATTTTGAAAATGTGTTCAACTTTTGTAGTCTTGACAATTAGTTTTTCAAATAGTGTGTAATATCTTAATGACAAACAAATCTATTGGTTAAGCTGATGTGCCGCGCTGTGATTTCTAATGAAGATGAATGTGATAAGATTTAATTGGCTTGAACTTTCGAGTTTGCAGCTGTTTTCAACAAGGAAGATGACATTGGTACCTACACCATCAAAGCCGCGGATGATCCAAGAACCTTGAACAAGATTGTGTACATTAGACCTCCAGCCAACAACCTCTCATTCAACGAGCTTGTAGCTTTGTGGGAGAAGAAGATTGGCAAAACCCTCGAAAAGATCCACGTTCCGGAGGAGCAAGTGCTCAAGAATGTTCAAGGTTTGTAACAATTTCGCTTTTTTTTTTTTCATCATAGTATCTTTGACATTAGAAATGACTTCAATTAGATCACAAGCCTATTGCTCAAACTATACAAGGACTTAAGTTTATTGTTTTTGCTTGCCACTTATTTTTGCAGAAGCTGATTTTCCACTTAACATTATGATCGCTATTGGTCACTCCATATTCGTTGCGGGAGATCAGACCAACTTTGAGATTCATCCATCATTTGGATTGGAGGCCTCAGAGCTATACCCAGAAGTCAAATACACAACTGTTGATGAGTACCTTAGTGCCTTTGTTTGAGTGACTTCTGCATTTTGCACTACAACCTTAATAAACAAGTACTTCCATTCTCTGGAGGTGCTGTGAGCTTTGGTTTCTTGATTTGGCCATTTGATGGTCCGAGTTGAGGAGTCTATTATGTTTCTGAGGTATACACTTATGTATTCTTAATTATATGTGTTATTTTCTTTTTCATTGTAAATTGTTTATCTCATAATAGAATAATGCAGTTGCCATTTTGGACCATCCAGTTCATTTTCAATTCATTTTAAACTTTTGGTTCTTATTTGTATTTAAGAGAAAGACCATTAAAATACTGTGGCAAAAATCAAGGATAACGGCAATTTGTCAACAAAGTATTGCGAATTAAAAGGTACATTTTCTTTGAGACAAGATAAATCAACTTGAAACTATAACAAAAAGTAGACAAAGTATTTGGTTATAATTAATTTAACGATACATGCTTTATATAAAAAAAATACTTTACACGATGACAAATTTTTGTTAACATACTTTTGTTAATTTAGAATTTGATTTAATCATGATGACATTTGAATTGTAAACTTTAATTAAACTATACATGCCATGAAAACAATTGTGGCAGAAATTTGATAATTACTTTTCATACCTATAATATGATATTTTAATGATATGGTAAATCCATGGTGTTGTGTTCAAATCCTATTATCTTCTTACTCTCCTTTAAGAAAAAGGGGGAAAATTACTAGGTTATACTTTCTGGCTCTGATACCACAAGGGGGCTGATCACCTTACACATACAGCTTTCTCCTCACGTTTCTTAAAGTATAACCTAGTAATTTTCCCCCTTTTTCTTAAAGGAGAGTAAGAAGATAATAGGATTTGAACACAACACCATGGATTTACCATCTGAATTACCATCTACCTCTAGTTCACCCTCTATCACAGATATCATCCAACTCTCAAAAACACTTTCCTTCAATACCCATGAAACCCAGAAACTAGATAAGCTAGTTGAATACAGTTATATTCCAGAAGAAGCTCA
>CAODLS012623334.1:0-10113 GCA_948243855.1 Flueggea neowawraea
CAAAGGAATATGTCCAGCTTCACAATGCCTTATTAGTTATGTATCAGCATGGGAACCGTATGGAAATTCAAGTATGATGGAAACCACCAGAGAATAACTATGTTAAACTTAACGTGGATGGTGCGGTCTTGAATGAGGTAAGGAAAGCGGCTGCTGGGGGAGTCTTTAGAGATGGTAATGGGAGATGGTTAAAGGGTTTTGCTACTAATCTTGGAGACTGTTCAGTGTTCATGGCAGAATTATGGGGACTCTATAATGATTTGAAATTCTGCTGGAGCAATAATTGGAACTGAGTACAGATTGACTTTGACAACCTTGTAGCTGTGCAAATGATTAAGAACGAAAGAGTTACGCCAAGCCATTACAGACCTCTGGTTGTTGCTATCCAACAACTGATGAATAAAGACTAGTTCGTGACTATCAACCATGTTTATCGTGAAGCCAATTTTGTGGCGGACTGGATAGCAAAATATGCTCTAACGTTGCCGATGGGAACTCACACTCTTGACGAAATGCCGAGGGAGGTTCAACATTTGCTGCGGGCCGATGCAAATGGGGACCCCCACACCAGGTATGTTTCAGGTTTAAATTTGAATTTGGACTAACAATCAATCTTTGTTTGTTTTGCTCCAGGACAGGTGGCTGCGTTGTGTTATTTGTCAGGTGCTAATTAGGTCTGTTAGTTTTGGCTTGTGCAGTTTGTTTAGGCTTTTCCTGCCTGGTATGTTTTTTTATTGCCGAATTTTGTAATCATGGTATTTCTCCGTCACAAGTGAAAGTTGATCAATAAATTCAAGAGTTACCGTCCACTTTTATCAAAAAAAAATAGTATTCTAATATTGTCTAGAGATAAAAAAAATGTATATATAAAGTGATATCGATGTTTAAGAAATCCTGTTGTTTACCACCCTTATCAATAATTAATTAATCCTTAATGAAAAATGCTTCTTAACAAAATTGGCAGGAGACAGCAGAGATTTTTCCCAAAATATAAACTGATTTAATAAATTTGTCCAATCCATGCGAACTTGCAAATTATATCTCCTGGCAAGTGTATTTCATTAATTTTTTGTTACCAATTAAAGAGAGTGAATAATCAAGACTAATTAATATTTTCCATACAGGCATATTACACTTTTAACATGATGAAAATGTCTCTATTTCGTATATTGATTCTGCGTATTATATATTCAACATACAAAATTTACTATTTGTTACTCTTTTTTTTGAAAAAAATCACCACCAGTATTTTTCTATATTATAATCAAAACATGAAAAATATAAATAAGAATATTAATAAAGAGTGCTAGAAAGGTAGAACTTGCGTAATACTAATATGTTAGCTAAAACGTTTGATTTAGAGAATGTTGGTTTTTGCCAAAACTAAGTAAAATGTGAATAGATATATGTATCAATATGCTGAAATATAGACTTTCAAACTCAAGAAAATTTTCCCACCAAAACAAAACTCAAGAAAATTCAAACTCTACTATTGAACAGAGAGAGGACCATAATACACCAGAAAGTGAAGAAACCATGAACAAACAAAAGTTTAAATCTGTTGTTGAAGCTTCTTCTTCTTGTTGTTCTTCACAAACCCAGATGAAATAAGATTGTGTAAATGATGCATCCATAAAAAAAGCCACAATCTCAAGTGAGAAAGAGAGAGAATCAGATCAAAGAGCAAGCATGGAGACCCTTCTCCATGAAAAAAGATTAATTATTTCTCTCTCTCTCTGTCTCCATGTAGAGAAAGAGAGAGAGAGACACTATGGAGGTGGGTTCAGTCGCAACTGTCTCTTTCTCTCTCTAAAGTTTGAAGCTTTGTGATTATGTGTTGTTTCTTTATCAACCTTTTTTATGCCAATGAGATTGCTGTATGTGTAGGCTTTAAAGAGATGACAGCTTCAGCTGCAAAAGCACAAATGGTGGTTATTAAATATGTCCTTTTCGATTTAAAAAAAAAGTCCTTTTCTTATCGTATAATTACTACTTTGCCCCTCAAACTATCTATGTGGGATTTGCCCACATTGGTCCAGGCCAGCTGCAAATTAACGTTGCCCCACAAAAATTAACATATTTTTATTTTTATTATTTTATAAAATCATTTTAATTACGTATGTGCTTGCTTTCATTTCATGCATACCAATTTCAGTGCCCTCACGACCAGATTAAGAAATACAAACCAACTACCAGCGGCAGACTCATGAATTTGGGTAAGTGGGAGACGGATATACTTAACTAGATTTCTCACTCAACGATGTATACAATAAAAAAAAATATATAAAATAAAAAATTAAATTAAATGAAAGAAAATTTTATTTTTAAGTACATTGCTACAGGTTGAAATGTTGTAAACTGTTGAACAAACCAAAAAGTTAATTTTATGTGAGTTCATGATCTAATAGCTTAGAAAATGTTGAAAAGAAAGAAAAAGATGGTAATAGCCTAAAAAATTTTGTATACGCCTGGATGGACCACTCATTAAAATTTAATGATCAGTTTCTCGAGACGAGAGGAAGAGCAATATCAAGTGACCGATTCTCATTGTAGAGTGTTTTTGCTTGTCTGTTGAATTGGATGTATAATGATATTTATTTTATCAAAGATAGCAAAGCATATCTTTCTTTTAATTAAAAGATTTTGTTACCCTACTTGACTTGGCTACTTTTATTTGTGGGGATTAATTATTAGTAATGACAATAAAATGATTATTGGACCATCATAGTCCTTGAGCTAGAGACTGCAATTTCGTTAATTAATAAAGTTTGGATTAGGTACTTACCTCCCATAGCCAAGATTCTCATACCATAACTAAATTACTAATTACTAGTACATGTAATTAATAGAAACCACTTTTTCTTTTTGCCAATGGGAAAATGAACTTATATTCATTGCAAAGTTGCTCCTCCTCCAGCCACGTCAAGATTGGCTCAGGAGTATTACAAAGCACTTTTACTGGGCATTTGCCTCCACGTACCATTTTAGCCAAATGATCTACCACTCTGTTTACATCTCTTCTACTCCGTTCAAAAGATCACCAAAAAAACTGCTGCTACAAAATTTTTATATGTTCTACGATAGTTGCTCCCTCCCACATACAATCCGCAGGAACACCACACAGAGCTTTAATTGCTACCTGTGAATCAGAGTCGACTTGGATCCTCTTCCATTTATTTGTTGCTGCCACCTGCAGTGCCAATCTGATAGCTTCCAATTCTGCAGCAAATATGCTAACCGCTCTCTTCCTCATGGATTCATAACCCACCCAACACCTTCATGATTCCTGGCCAAGACAACCATACCCGCCATCCCAGACTCATCTCCAGTTGAAATAGAAGCATCACAATTTAGTTTCATAAGACCCAGGGCTGTCTTCCTCCATGTTATGGTAGAAACACTTCAATTCCTTTATTCTACAACTTCAATGCCATGTTGTGGTATGGGAGCTACCAAGGGACCAATGGGTGCCCGGGCACCCACTGGTCCCTTAGTGGCTCCGCCACTGCCCTTTTCCTTTCCTTCCATTAAGCTGCTGAAGTATTTAGTGTCAAATTTGTTTGGTTTTGCATCAAGTGGCTGAGTGTTGTTGTCCCCTCCAGTTCTCGGGCAGCTTCCCCGCAACGAGGCAGCGAATGCAGGGTCTATATTGATGTCGTTATAGATCCTGTCGCGGAAACTTGTGCAACGAGCAAGCCCAAGAGTATGACCCCCTGAGAGTACTACCAGGTCCGTCAGGTTTAATCCCTTAGCTTGGAAGATAGAAAGAAGCTGAGAGAAGCTAAAAAATGGGGGAGGAAGATTGTTGTTTGCGGCGGTGAGGTTTGCAGTTCTTGCATCTCTTGTGCCTAGCAAGACCTCGTAGTCAGGACCTCCCAACTGCACTTGAGAAAACAAGATTTGTTCAAAATGGTTTGACATTGATAATTAGGAATGAATAATAATGTTCTGAAATTGTTTGGTGCTTACCAGGGATACAGAATCGCGAGCCGCAACAGCTAAGATATCTGCGCAAGAGACTACATTGCCACGGCAGGCTCTGTTAACAGCTGATTTGATTTGATCAACCACTTCAAATCCCCTGACAGAATTCACATTAGGTAGAGCATTCTTTTCGCCAACGAAATTACCCGTGTCCTCTAAAAGAATTGATCCATCACAACCCTGCCATTATAATCAACCCAAGTTTTTTTCTCATTTTCCATTTATTTGCAACTCCATACACATTTTACAACAGAAGTAACGAAGCTTACATTGACAAAACAGTCATGGAAATGCAGGCGAAGTAACGATGCCCCCATAAGTGGCTCAAGCAAGATTGCCCTCCCGACAACACTTCTGATTACTGGCAATGCTGCAGGCACAGTTTCTGGTAAAAGTCAGGAGTGAGTTGTGCATTTGTAGGGACTAAAATAGCAGCAAATGCCACAAGACAAAACAAGTAAAACTTAGTAGCAGCCATTGGCACTATGAAGCTCACAAATCCTGCAATTGATTGCTGCACAGAAGGAATTAAGTTTCACATGTATTTATAGGCAAATGCGGCTACATTACTTCATGTTTTTGGTAAATTATATTAGTTTTAAATTTGTTCCGCAAAGAGAATTCATCTATGATTCTCTCACATTTCATTTCAGTAGAGTCTAGGACCAATTCCACTAGTAACAAGTTGTGTATTCTCAATTTCATTTCGTTTTATATGAAAATAATCAGTGCCAAAGCATGTCCATCAGTTCATGATTGTCAATTTTCACTAGAATATACTATAACATAACTACCAAAAGTAATGATAGAGTGGTAAATGCTCTTCTTCTTTTAACTAGAGATTTCAAGGCTGAACATAAGTTTTAAAACTTAACATGAAGTTTATCACCCATAAGTCTTACTTGACTTTAATTCGGATTAGTCAAATGTATACCGAATATTTAATTAGAAAAAATATATATTTATCACAACACAACTGAAGCACTACTACAATTCATTCTAGACGTGCTGGATTTCTCTTGCTTCCAAGTCTTGTTGGTCCTTCAATCACAAACATATTATCCATGCAAATCTTGGTGCATACATTTGGTGCTTAGCACCATTTGATCAATTGATCATATGATATTAGACCGAATCTCTATGTTAGCATTTTTTAAAGCTAAAAGTTTGCCACACAGCTACACGTTTGACTTTGTTATTTGGACGACCTTAAGGAATGTCCTAAACAGCTTATAGCCCTCAGAAAATTAATTGCGTCGTTGTAATGACTGTTATCTGCTTGATTAAGTTGCTTAAGCCTTGTAATTTATAACTCTGATAAATTTTTATATAGTTCTCCAGATTCTTAAATGAAGTGTGTGATTGGTGTGCTTAAATATTTTATTATGAATCGAGATTAATTCTTTTTCCAACTAAACCGAAGAGAGTGTTTGTTAATTAATTTTGATAATGAGCCCCAAGAGACAGTAATCATCTGATGTTTACACGTAAACGTTCCAGGTTCGAACCTTGGTGGAAGGAGGGAGTAAAATAATTGATTTAGACTTTTTCCACCCATCTACGTTTCTTTTTTTTTTTTAAAATTAATTTGGATCATAGAGTTGTAATTAAACAAGATATATTTATCTCATTCGTGCATCTGAATTAAACAAATGGCATGTTATGAATCAGTAAAACAAAAGAGAACCGGAAATTACGTACTTAATTCCATCTTCGAAACATTGACTTGGGTTGGCCAGCTGGGTTAAATGGGAAAATTTTTCTTTTTGTTTTGCTTGGTCTCAAACTAAAAACCAGAGAATAATTTAGGTGTTGCTTGAGAAACTAAGCATTTTCAGACTAAACTATTACCAAACAATTTACAGTTTAGATTTGTTTGGTAATTTACTACCTTATTCTTACACCTACACTTTGTCAAATTTTTTACTAAGTTGAACGTTGAAAATTCCTTCGAAAAACGACACGACCTTATTTTGTTTGTGTTTGCAAATTTTAAAGTGTTGTTCGAGTTTCCAATCTTTCACGATCTATTTTACTATTTTCGAGATTGTTGTGAAATCAAGGTAACAAGAGAGTTATAACAATACAAGAAAAAAAAAGAGCTAATTGTGCTAAGGACGAAAAACTGCGCTGCATAAAAAGCAAATGATAAAAACTATACATTCAAATCAAATGAGAAGTGCCCCCGTTTCTAATTTGTATCAGATTGAGTGAATACTTATAAATTCGATTCCAGTCTAGGAAATCTAAGTTCAGCCTGCAGACAAGAAAGAATTCATGGAGTACATCCGTAGAGACAACTTTCAGCAACAATAGCAACTTCGCTGAATGGCTACCCATTTATGGTAGATGGGATTGAGTGCTCTGCTTTGTTACAAATCAACGCTACTCAACTTGCCATTCTCAAGACGACTTTAACACCACAAGTTAGAAAGATAAGAACAAAGTTGCAATGAAAGAGAAAATGTATAATCATGTGAGGAAGTCATCGAGAGGATATGCTTAATATTTCATTATTGATGAATGTTGCGTATGGCTGCATTGATACTTCTACAATCATACTCCATAATCCTCATCCAGTTTTCAAAGTCTCCAATTTCCTACGCATACAAACACAATCAATCACTAGGTCATATCTTTTCTTTACAAAAATAAACAGATACAAATACAAATGATTTGAGAAACAATCTTCCGCAAATTAGACCTAGTTAATAACTCCTAAAAATTAGAAACTAAACATCAGCAGTTTCCCCCCTCTACCGTATATGAGTCTGCACTTAAAAACATCAACAATATAGTTTCCTTCAGCTTCTTACAGCAATGAAATTAAGCACATTTTCATATTTCACTAAACCATAACCATTTATCAAAGGCAGGCCATCCACACCAAAACTAAAGTTCATCGAATAAGTAAAATAACGTCTCCCAAATCACTTGATTTGCATTCAAAATATTCACACATGAAAAAAAAAACTGAATGGGAAACATCCTATCAAGAATGCCATCAAAACTATTGAGTAACTTACTATTAGGCTCCAATCATTTAGTTTAAATCAGTTTAATACTCATCAAACATGACCTACCATGTTATGGCCACCGACATTTTCAACAAAAAGTACAAATCAAGTAACTCTAATTGACTTGAACTATTTTTGAGTGGAGAAGACTCAACTTATTATAAACCTGAAGCCATCAAACTCAAGCTATTTTGATTGGCTAGACTTATTATAACTCCAATCAAATCTCTTCAAACACCACGGACCCCTATTTTATTTCTTTGAAACCTTTTCTCAATTGTTTGCGATTAAAGCCATATTTGGTTTCATACTTCCTCGTTTCAAAAATTTAACTTAGTAGCTAGAGCTAAGACAACTTAGTTCTACAAAATTATAATAGACGCTGTACATTTGTATGAAATGAACTAATGGGTACAAATTTATTTTCACTATGAGCTAAGTCATCAACAATGTCCCATTTTTATCTACGAAAAATGGAATAAATCAAATAAATAGAAAGTGAAAGAGGAGAAATGAAACCTTAATAGCAGTGTTAATAGCTTGAGTAGTGGAGAGCCACTGATCAGTCTGTTTCATAAACCCAGCAATCGCAACCGCAAGAGCTCGAATCTCCAGCTCAATCCTCTCCTCGTATATAAACGATTCTTGAACTCCCCCGTTCACCGCATCCACCAACAGATCCGATACTCTCCCCGCATTCCTCGTCGCCTCTCTCTTCGCCTTCTCTATATTCAGAAATTAAAAAAAATTCCAAAAAATAAATGAAAAATAGTGAAGAAGTAGAACTGACGGGTGTGTTGGCGAAGACGGAGGGAGACGTTGTGATGATCGTGGACGAGTTGGAGGAGAGAAGCTTCGAGGCCACCGGGCTCAGCCGATGCTGTCGATAATTGAGGTTTCCAAGTCTACGATTGGTGCGGCACGCGCCCACGCGCCGATGGAAGTTGCGATGAGTGCATCTCCAGTAGGCGTTATTGAAATCGTTCTTCCGCTGTGTAGTTTTTTTTTTTCTTTCTTTTTATGTCGATTGAAATGTGTGTGATGGATTATTAGGTAGAACGGGTTTGTAGCCCTTGTTTGTGACGTGGTTTACAGCGGAAACTACACGGGCTGTCACCTATAAGTTACATTTTATTAATTTTTATTTTAATTTTGTATTGAGAATTTTTTTATAATTAATTGATAGATGAAAAATGTTTATTATAGTATTATTAAAATATAGATGAAAAATTAGTAGTTTTCTTCATTTTTTCTTCATTTTTTTAATTAAAAAGTAAAATTTAATTTTTTATTTAAAAATTAATTATATTTTTGGTTACAAAAATTTTATGATATTATTCATAAAATCTATAATTTTTTATTAATTAAAAATATTTAATTATTTATATGAAAAAATGTATTTATTTAGTATATATTATAAAAGAAAATTGAATAAAAAGTGAAATGATAGTGTGTTTTATATGAGAGTTTAATGATAGTCTAAATCATTAGAATATATTAGATTAATGAAAAGCTGATATAATAGTAGTGTATTAATAGGTTGGACTCAAAACAGGTCTAACAATTGTGAATGTCCTTAGACCAAATCCTTTTGCATATGTTTACTAGACACATATATCTACAACATTTTTTATTTTTAGTTTCTTCAAATTCAATTCGGAACATACCCAAACCATAGGTACAAAACAAAATAGAGTTTAAGGTTTTCTTTCGAGGATTTGAAGTTACCTTTGGTATTCTTCCAAGATCTTTGCTCTGATTCAAGTTTGGATGAACGGATGGAGATGAAATCCTATCGTTTTCAATTATTCTTCTGGTGTGTAACCTCTCTTTCACATTTTTCTCTTTTTGGTTTGGTGTCAAAATGAAAGAGAGATGGTTTCGACCAAAGAGTTCTATAGCAGATTTTTGGGCGAGAATGTATGACCTAAAGGCTAGGACATGTCAGGTGCACCAAATTTGACACCTAACGTGTTCATTTTTTATTTTTTTATACTAACTTTAATTTCATTTTCACTTTTACAATAATTTATCCATAAAATATTTTCTTTCATTTGAGTGCTTAATTTTATTTATAACCTGATTAAATGGAATTCCTAATATATCCATAAATCTAAAACAAAATTGCAATGTTGTGCATTTGGTAGACATTTGTCAGAACTACACGATTACACTTAATGTCTTATTTTCTAGCTAATTCATTCATTATTGTAAAATAATTGCATGTTAAACTATATTATTTTTCTTAACATCCTTAGTTTTTATCCGAAGTTCTAATCACCAAAAATAAATACAACCATGAAAAATGCATATATGTGCAATGCAATATATGTATGCTATGTATAGTATTCAGGTTAGGGGTGTTACATTCTCTTATTTTTAAAGAATTTTGTCCACAAATTTTAGTGCCCGACTTCTCAAACAAGTGGGGATATCTATGTCACATATTGTCTTCTATCTTCCATGTAGCTTATTGGCTTGAATGATTATTCTATAACACTTTCATCAACATAATTACTCGATTTCTTAGTTGTTTTTGTCATATGATCGATGATTTCAACTAGTTCTTTGACATAAATTAAGTTCTTAACAACTTCTATTGGCCAATCTCTAAGAATATGAGTACGATTTGATCTATACTTTCTAACATGATCATTGATGTATGCTAAATTTACATAGTTATTCAAGCATAAATAGATAGCATTTTAGCCCTAAGTGTACTTAATTGTCCACTAATTTATACATTTTTCGTGTAGGATCATAATGTTGACTCGATAGTCACACTAGAAGGGTGGTTGAATAGTGTGATTATAGAAGCTTTGAAGTTTCTTCGAAAATGATTGCGGTAAAAGAAAGAACACCAAGAACTTATAGTGGTTCGGCAAACTCGATGCCTACATCCACTACCCAAGCATCACCACTCAGGATTTCCACTATCAATCTTCATAAAGATTACAATTTCACTTTCTAGCTAAGTGATAACTCTTACAAGTTTCTTGATTCCGGTTCAAGAACAAAAACCAATCTAAGGATCTACCATTGATCCCTCTCACAATCACTCTTTTCAAAGGTGTTTTCAAACACTCACCAACAGATTAAAAGCTAGTGATAC
>CAODLS012623381.1:0-10263 GCA_948243855.1 Flueggea neowawraea
TTGTGAGTCGTCTTGAATCTCTATTCCATCTTCAATGGCTATTTGTGGTTCTCTTATTTCCTCTAGGAGTACTTTACTCCCACTGATTCCATTGGAAATAAATTGCTCTTCTAAAAAGATACCAATTTTGAGCAACAAACACTTTGTTCTCAGAATGATTGTAGAAGTAGTATCTCTTTATTCCCTTTGGATACCCTACAAATATGCATTTATCGAATTTAGGTGCTAACTTTTCTGAAACTTGTTGTTTCATAAAAGCTTCGCATCCCCAAATCTTAAGAAAAGACATTATGGGCTTCTTCCCATTCCATATCTTATATGGTGTTTTTTCAACCATTTTAGATGGAATTATGGTTCACAAGAGAGTGAGAAGAAAAAGACCAAACCTAATGAGATGATTTATGTCAGAAGAGAATTTGAAGAACAGAGGAAAATGCCTAAGAGGCAAGATGACGTTGATGAAGAAGAAAGAGTTGATGTTGGTGCTAGTTCTAGTTTTGTTGATGGAAGCAAAATTGGTAAATTGGAAAAAGAGTTTGTGGAGTTCAAAGCCAAAACTGAGGCAAACTTTGAGGAAATTAAGGAATTATCGAAGGCAAATTATAAAAGCTTGGAAAGCCTTAGAACAGGAAAACCAGTTGATGCTATTAAGGTTCCAAATTTTGCATCCAAATATGCTCCTTTAACTTCTCAAGTTCCTCCTGAGCCAACTCCAGAGCAAACACAAGCTGAAAAGGAAAATGACGATGTTGTTGAATTGACTCGCAAGGTGATTGAAAATTTGACTGAAGAATTAATGGAAAAGGATGATTTAGATTCTAAAAGAACCGAATTTGATAGATCTGAGAGAGAATAAGAAACTGAACATATGGAATTTGGGAATACAACTAAACGTCCTAAGATAATTGATGTAGAATCGTATGAAGTAATTGACGGAGAAGCTATTGCTCAATGTATTGAAAACTTTGTGGAAGGGACTTTTCAAAGTGTAGTTGAAAATACTGGCGAAGATCTCACCATTGAGATTATGGTTGAATGTGAAATAGAGGTTATGGCAGAAGAAATTGCTCAAAGAGCAGCAACAAACGTCATTGAAAACACTACAAAGAAAGTTGTAAATGAGCCTATTGAGACCACACCAGCAATAATTGATTTGAATGATCCCCTTTTGAGGTTCCTAAAGTACAGTTGGATTTAAACAACCCAGAAACTTGGCTAATGGTTCCATACCAACAACCACAGTGACCCTCATAAGTTTAGGATCCATATTTTGTCATGCATTCATATCATGCATAATGTATATATATCTCTTAGATCAATGATCTATATGACTTTGTTTGTGTTTCAATGAAATATCTTTGTTTATATCCAATGAAATATGACTTTGTATGTATCTCTCTAATTATCTCTTGCGATTAACCTTTTTGATTTTTGACAAAAAAGGGGAGAAAATGTGTAAGAGTTTGATGTGCTAAAATTTCCTAAAATTGGTATCAACTATGTTAAAATCTATTAAAATTGCACATTATTGTGTTGGATTAACACTTGGACAAGGCATAAACAACCTTGATCAAAAATTTGTGTTTAAAGTGTCTAAAACTAGGTGCATTGATTGGAAGGGAATGCAAACTCCTTCAATGTTTTGTCATCATAAAAAAGGGGGGGATTGTTGAGCTATTTTATGGTCAACATGCAAATTCCTTCTAAGTTTTGATGATTAACAAAACACTAAATTGAGTTAAGCTAAGCACATAAATTAACCTAACACACGTTGCTCTATGATCAATGCACATTGCAAGGATTTTAGAATTACTGGATTATTGATAGATGGATCCTACGTACGTTGGAGAAAGCCAAAATACATAGAGGTCAAGCAATGCACATAAAGCAAAAACGTTGTAAGAGATTGCAACATCACTGAACACGTAGAGAAGGGTTCAACACACTTAGATGCTTTGTATCATAGATAGAAAGTTCCAGTATATCTCTAAGCACGTTAAAGGAGTTGAAAGAACGTAGACAAAATGTAGAGCATTTTGGTCTGGATCAAGCATACAGCTATGCACGTAGAAGACTATTCTAAGCACTTATATGGGATTTTAATCCAAACTGATGAAACTTGAAGAGATTTCATAGATCAAGGCTAAGGCACATTTTAAGCTTGTTCAACGCACGTTGATGAGTAAAGGTGACATCTTTGAAGAATGTTTATAACACAAGTAGTAAGAAACCAAAGCAGGTAGCCGAGGCCAATTTCAGATAGTGACAAATCTGTTATATGCTCATTGGAAATTTGAATTTGAATATTCCCTAACATGCTGGCATCAAATATCAAATGTGTGATCTTGGAAAATTGACAATGCACGTTGAAGGTTTCAACAATGCACGTAGAAGGCATGATATAAGCACGCAAGATAGGCCTTTAGCACGTAGATGCCTGATTTTGCAAAGCAGTGGGTACTGGAGTCCATGCAACGCACTGATGAGGAACAACACACGTTGAGCTCTGATAGGTCTAACAATCTACGCACGTAGATGGTGATGACATCATTAAAATCAAAAATTTTCTCTTCTCTCACAATGGCTATTTTTCAGAGGTTGCCTATAAATAAAGGAGTCCAAAACGAGACAAGGTAACAAAATTTTTTAAGAGAAGGATAAAGCTTTGCCAATTTGTCATTTGATTTTCTCTCTCCTAGTGTTCTTGAGTTTTTCATACCAATTAAGCTTTATCTTACAATTTATGTGATTGGGTTGGTGTTAGAAACATTTATTCACTTTGGGAATCCACTTGTAATCAAGCTTAGGTGAAGGGTAGTATAGGTTGTCTTGCATAGCCTTAGAAAAGCAAGAAGGTACTTGGTTTTCTTGTTTGGTCTTGAAAACAAGGTGTAAGAGGTTCTTTTATGATTCTGAAAAACAAGAGGGTGTAAAGGTGTTAAATAGTGGATTCAAAATTCTCTAGTGAGCTAGAGAAGTAGACGCAGGTCAAGGAGGATCGAACCACTATAAATCTCGGATTTGATCTCTCTTTCGCTTTATATCTTTATTGTTTATCCAATTTAATTGTGTTTTGGATTGGTTGATTGTGTTTTGAGTTTGTTATATTGAAAAGACTTTTAAAAAAATTTTAAATCTCTAAAACTTCAATTCACCCTCACTCTTGGTGTGCCATTGCCAACCCTCATTGGGCCAACATAGCTTGGACTCCATTGTGCCCAAATCCATAGGATGCTTAATAATGGTGAAATAATTGGTCAAACCTAGTGTCTTTACATCAACAGGTGCATTAAACTTCCATCCATGCTTGTGCTTCATCAATTTCTCAAGCAAAGCACTACAATTCTTAAAAACTTTAGTACCAGTACCCCAATTGATTTCCATTTTGCTTCTTCACATTCAGTTTAGACTTCTTGTTACTCTCTGCTGATGGAAACTTGTCTTTTGCACGAAGAAACTCAAACATCGTCACCACCTCCTCTGCTGTTATGCGCCTTTGTTATTGGCAGAGCCTTTGTGGCATTCATTTAACGCTGCTGCCATTGCCAGACGTCATCGCTTGAATCATCGGCTTCCCTAATTTGCTAAGCATCAAGTTGCGACTTTCAGATCTAGCTCATCGATGGCACCGCCACATTCTCTCTCAAGAGCCACTATGTTGGGAGAGCCGATGGAAGAAACGAGTGGGAGGAGAGAGAAGGAGAGAGGGAGGTGGAGAAAGAGAGGGAGGAGAAGAAGACGGGACAGAGAAGTTAGAGATCGATGGTGCTGCCACATTGGCAGAGCCGATGGCGGAAGCGAGTGGGGAGGAGAGAGAAGGGAGAGAGGAAGGCAGAGAAGGACAAGGAGGAAGAGAAGAAGGAACAAAAAAGTTACAAAGAAGGCGAAGGCTAGAGAGAGAGAGAAGGGGAAAGGGACAGGGTGAAGAGTGAGGTGAGAGAAAAGAAAACTGAGTGAGTTTATATATTTCAACGTTTTTGAAATTTTAATTAAAATGTTCCATTAGCGAGAATATAATGATGTGTGTTACAAACTAGAAATTATAATTATAAGAAAAAGACATATGATATAGTTTTCTCGTTAGATAAAGGTCTAATAAGTAAAACCCAATAAAGAATGACCCAAATAGATACATTGGACCCACGAAATTGATATTCACACATTTGTCGAGCTAGTCTGACTGAGTTGATATATAAATGGGGTGGTCGATTTTCTTCAAAATATAATCGATATCCATACTTATATTATCTGAGGTCTTAAATACCCCATGAATACAAACTTGATGGTAAGTGACTAAACAATACAGTGAGAAGACTAGAAAATTGACCAAATTTCTGTAAAGATTTATGCCTTTAACAAAATCATGTTGATCTTGAAAAGATACACTGGTAAACCATTTCCTTCGAAGAAATTCTATAGTAATGGTGAACTTCTCTTTGTAGTTACCTCTTTATGACCTACAAAGTTCAATAGAGCTTACACCACAAGAATACAATAGTTGAATTAGATTAACCAAGTAATCATGGAAGTCTAGCATGCAACATACACTTTTGAAGGTAAAAAAAATGGGATTGTAGAATAAGAGGGAAATTTCACGCACTTAGGCTTTGATGATAGACAATGCGCGTGACACTTAGTCTATTTCGTGGGACAAATAGAACTAAGTAAGCCTTAGAGTTAGTCTCGCGTGAGACATGATGAGCGAGGTAGGCAATGAGAGGTTTAAGTATGGTAGAGAGTGATTATTGATCAATTAGAGCTTGTTGGAATGTAAGATTTGTACAATTGCTCAAAGTATGGATATGTGTGTGCACATTTACAAATGAGATGGGTGGCTTTTATATAGGCAATCAACCTCCTCAATGTGTGACTGCAATTACTTGGCCTAGATAATTCTACATAATTCTTATACACAAAAATACACAAAAATGTTCCAGCAAATGTTGGAACATTCTGGAGTTTGTGTGAATGTTGTGGAGAATGTGCAGCATAGAACTTTCTGGAACTTTCCGAAAGACAACCATGCTTGGTCCAAGTTGCAGAAGTTTCTAGACAAGTCCGAAAAGTCCACATACTTAGCCATTTTTCCGCAATTCTCTAGCACATTTTGGAGTTTTCCGTGGCACACATCTTGGTCTAGGCGCATTCCGCATTATTTCGAAAAGTTCTTGCCATGACTTAGACAAATTTTGGCCTAGACAAAACGATTCGTGACAGAAAGCTCAAGTCCATGGCTTAGTCCAACACAAACAACATATTAAACAACAGTCCAGCAGCCAAAAGCGACTTCCTAGGCGCAAGAAAAAAGAGAGCAATTAACATAAAAACCATTTCTTGACAGTAATCAAGAACCGTGTAACTTGCAGAAAAGAGGGCTAACTTTACTCGTGGTCACTAAAATTTGTGATTTTGTTCAGTATGGTCACTAAACTCAAATTTTGTTCAAAATGATCACTACAATTCGACTTATTACCTACTATGGTCATCTTAGCAGTTTGTTTTCCAGATTTCTGGCATATGGCTTAGTAGGATGGATACATCACAATAGTCTGTACACATAGGCATTGTCACGTGTCCAAATAATTGCCATGTGGCATCTTCAACAACAAAAAAAAGTCTTTCTCGTCTTCTTCTTTCTCTCTCTCTCTAAAACCACAAATATAACGAAGAAAAATGCTTTGTTTCTTCTCCGATAAGCTATCTAATGAAAAAGACCTTAGTTGTTTTCCATTAATCCCAAGTTTTAGCCCTCTACACCTCACATTTAATAGTGATAATAATTCTTAAAAAAACAAAATTTCCACACTTCCAAAGACTGAGGTATAGTGACTTTTCCATATTGAGATTTTCTGGCATGGTTTTCAATTTTATCAAGTTGGGTTTTTCAATTTTATTAAGAATGGTTTTCAATTTTAACTAGATGGGTCTTTCAATTTTAATCCATTTTCTCCACCGATTTTCATGCATTCAAGCATTGTTTCTCTTTCAAATTAACACGCTTTCTAGCTCCTCCATCAACACGTTTTTTCTTTCAATTTATCCTCCACCATGTATTGACTTTTCCCAAAATTTGAGCATCCAAACCATGCTTTCAAAATTTCGGGCGTTGAAAGATTTGGGTTTGTTTCGAAAGCTGGGTTTAATTTCTAGAGTCAAAAAATTTGGGTTTGTTCCAAAAACTCCTTTTATTTAATTTTTAGAGTTCTCTTTTTTTTTTTTTTTTAGTAAAATTTTTGTATATTTTAGTGATAGAGAGAATTTGTGGTTGTATTCTTATTGTGTTCAGTGAATTCTTGTATTGTGAATAGATTAATTATTTTTTATATTGTCAGCAAATTAGGGATCGGCTAAAAGATTATTTTTTTCTTTCTTTCATCTTCTGGTTTCAAAGATGGAAATAGAGATTGAGAGAGGAGAAAGAAGATTTTTTTTTTTAATTGGAAATGCCACTTTGGTAGTTATTTGACCACATAGCAATGTCTATATGTACAAACTCATGTGATTGGTCCATCATAGTAAGCAATTTGCTGAAAATATGGAAAACATACGGCTAAAGTGACAATGGTGGGCAAAAAGTCGAATTTTAGTGATCATTTTGAACAAAAATTGAGTTTTGTAACCATACGAAACATAATCCCAAACATTAGTGATCACGATTAAAATTAATCCCAGAAAGTAAGTAAAAGGCTCCAAACCAACTATGTCGCTATGTCAGAGTTTGACCGCTTCTTTTTAATAAAAGGCACAATAATTTTGCCAGAGCAGAAGAATGACACGATCACCATAAAGGATCCACACATAATTCTATGCTTTATTATTTCTATCTTTTTCCACTAATCTATATGACATTTCATATATTTAGGCCGTAGCAAATATTTTCCGTAGCCAAGCCTAAGCCGTTGCTATTCCGTAGCAATTTAGCTACAGAAACTGTTCATAGCTATAATTCGTAGCCAAAAATGACAAAAAATAATAAATTGATTCATTCGTAGCTAATCCGTTGCCATTTAGCTACGCATGTATTCCGTAGCTAATCTCCACAGCTATATCAACGTTTTCTTGAAGTGAAATTTTATGATTGTGCTTTGTAGCAGTATTTATTGAAGGATAATAAGGAGAAATTAGATGTGGGTTCATAAATTGCGGAAGTAGAAGAAAGTGAGGCACCAAGAGTTCTTGTTTCTAAGAAGGCTGTTGTTGAGAAAGTTAAGGTAAACTCCTGCAGCTGCTGCTGAGGAGAAAACTAAAGGAGGCTCTTGCTGCTTCTGAAGAAAGCACTGAATCCAACCCCTCTTTCTGGTCTGCTCTTGATCTTCTGCCTCCTTGCCTATATATGTCCCGGATTTGAGGTCTAACAAAGCCTTTATAAAAGATCTTTGAACCAAAAAAGGTCACTAAACCATTATGCATTGGTAAACCAAGAAACAGGAATTTGCAAAAAAAATTATAGTTCTTTTTACTGGATTAATAGATCATCTGTCAGCAATGATGAAAATGTACGTGTGATCAATGTGGCTTATTGCATGTAAAATCTTAAATCGTTTGGCACTCTGGCTTTAAAGTACAGTAGGGCCGATAATTTATTTAATTTCTTCCATTGTTTTGCATGAATGCATTTCTTTCTAAGAGCGGTATTTGTTTGCTTTTAATTCTTCAGCAAATTGTTAAGGTTCAGACCATGCTAAGAGTCCTGGATAGTATTTCTCTACTTGCTTTGGTAGAAAACAAAAGGCTGTTTAGTTGACAAAATTTTAAGTTGTTTTATAGAAAACAAAAGTATTTTTTAAATATTTTTAATTTTCAAAAAATACAAATAAAAAAAAAAAAAAATTAAACTAAACATAACTAAAATGTTTGACATGAAATCCATTGTTCTTTGTTATATCACAGAGCTGGTACACATGTTGTTTAGGAATGAAGACTGTCCTTTTAGATATTTAGAATGGATTTGGTGCAAAGCAGGCTAATACAGCTAAGCATGAATGAGTAACTATCTTCTTAAATGTCATTGCTGTCATTTTTTGACTAATTGTCAGCATTAATTTGGAAGCTTTAGTTGTTGTTTTTCTCTTAATAATATTAATGCCTTTTTCTCTTAATATTAATTTCAAGCACCCCTGAGGAAATATTGTTCAATATTTTTTGACACTTAATGGCATCAATATCAAATTAAAATGTCAAATTCGTTAGCATTTATACTTTCATGCCGTAAATATAGTAAATTCCAATGGAAGGGGAAGAATAACTGCAGATAATATAAAAAAACATTATCAATATAGTAAATATCAATTAGTTAGATCAATTCCATTTCCTGATTTAGAAAATTTTATAACCCGTGCACTGCTCAATACAAAATTTTACTGTAAATTTTTGTAATATGCTTGAGATTAATTAAACAATGAAATTTTCATTATTTAGTTGTTATTCTTTTTACTTGGTTGTTAATTTTAAAAAAATATTATTTTAACAAAAACAAGAAAATTATAATTAACTGTGCATAGCACCGATAATATGCTAGTATGTTTTAAAAGTGAGAAAGTATATTAAAGAAGAACAACTTTTTAGGAGGTGACAAAAAAAATTGGTCTAAATGAATCTTGTCAAATGAAATTTTGATCATTTTACTTCTTAATTTATTGCAAGCAAAGTGAGTAATAAAAATTTCTCAAAACTTATTTCTTCAAAATTAACTATTTGAACCAAATAAACACTAATAGCAAGCTAAATTATCACATTAGGAACAAAAATGTCAACTATCAGCTGCTAAGTGGTCCAAAGAGAAATATCAAAAGATTGCAGCGTTGTAAAGCAAGAATAAGCTTCCTTGTGCTCTTCCTCAACACCAAATAATCCCACCCATCCTTTTCGTTTTCAATTTTTTTCTTTTTTTTTTTCTTGGATGGAAACTATTTTATATCATAAATAGAGGTGATCTCCGTTTATGAACCGGTGGTTATAACATTGACCTAGGAAGTTAACCATTGGTTTAGGACAGTTGAACCGCTGATTCTGGTTAAAATCGCTGGTTTAAGAGGATTGCGACGATCAAACCGATTATTCAAACTGTCAGTTCAAACTGCAGGTTCAACAGTTTGAAAAAATCCTAAACCTAAACTGGTCGGATTGGGGTGGTTTGGACAGTTCTAGTTCTAGTTCGAGCCGGTCAGGTTTTGGTTTGGATCGGTCCGATTTTAAATTGGTCACCTCTATCATAACATATATAAATATACAGATGTGAAAAAAAAAATTAAACACTTTTATCCCACTTTTTCGTTAATAAATATTTCTAAATTTTTTATTCTATAAATATTTAATAATTATTCATCATTAAAAAATTAAGTGAAAAAGTAAATATCAATACAAAAAAAAAAATTGTACGACAAGAATTTATACTTTGATTTTCAAATCTTTCTAAAATTCTACTTGTGAAGAAAAATGGGCGGATAGCAATAGATACTCCGTCAGAGTCCCGATTGCAATAATTTCCTTTTATCAATTCATAGAATTGAAGTATAAAAAAATTTGTTAAGTCTTTGACATTTGTCGAAAAAGCAGGAATCTACAATTCCACAATATAAAAATATATCACTGATAAATTTCAAACTGTCAATTTTTTATTTTTTAAGGTGAAATTAGTGTCTAAGCAAAAAAAAAGTCAATTCATTTTTTAAAATTATACTCCTTGTATTCTATAATAATAGATATAATTTTTATTCTTTTTTTTATTATATTTATTATTAGTAAAATTACAATATTATTTTTATTTAATTTTTTTCAACGAATTTATTAATTACTAACACATTTACTTAAATAAAAAACTTATAAAACTAAATAAGTTTAACTATTAAAATTAATATTTTTTAATCATAACACTTATAAAAGTCAGGATATGGAAAAAAAAATTGACACTTTTATTCATCTTTTCAATTCTAAATTATTATAATTATTGTATGATAAGGTATTACAATCATTATCATCAACTACAAAAAAAAAGGATAATTAATTAAGAAAAGAATAATTAATTAAAGAAAACTTTTTATTTCTAATTATCATCAATGAGGATATAATTTCACTTTCATGTACTGCTCCACTTACGAATAGATTTAAAATTATTCAAATAAATATTTATTTCTATTCGTGTTTAATAATATATGTCACCAAAAGTAATTATCGTTATTAGCTAAATATTAGTAATCGGCACCAAGTTCTTTTTTAATATATTGGTATAACGCTATCAAATATTTTGTCTCTTTTTGTGTGTGT
>CAODLS012623450.1:0-12485 GCA_948243855.1 Flueggea neowawraea
TGGTGGAGCGTCATTTGATTTTGGATGATCCTAGTTCAATCCTAATTTGAACCTCAAACGATTGAGGTGATGTTTTGATATTTGGATGTGTTGAGAATGTTTTAAGAGTGTTATCCATGAAAGTTTGGGTGTGGTTAAGTCCCGAGAGTGATGAGATTCATGATTTGAAGTTAAGAATACGTTGGAGGCATGATTTTGTGCGCACAGAGCTTGCTGGAGGCCATCTACGTGCTCAAGAGAAGCATCTAAGCACATTATAGGTGATTCAGGTTGATTTGGGGGCGGTATAAGTCGTCTATGTGAGTTGTCCATGCCGACTACGTACGTTGTGAAAGGTACAACGCACATAGAACTGGCATAACGTATGTTGTGTTGGATATGACGTACATCGATCATGGATTCTGAAAATACGACGTTTCTGGATTGAAAACTGACCACGTCTACGTACATAGTACATGGTGCAACGTACGTAGAGGAGTCACAACGTATGTTGTCATGAGGTATAATGTACATTGGCCTTTTAATTCGGTGACACGTTGCATTTCAATTCCTCTGCCTTTATAAGCACACCTCACCCGACTTTTTTGTCATTCCGTCTCATTTTCACTCCAAATCACTCTCATCTCTTCTAAAACTCTCTCACATGGTCTCTTCTTTGTTCCTTAATATCTCTAGAGGTAAGATTTAGCATCTAATCTCTTCTTTTTGTCTGTTTAATGCCTCTGATTTGTGGATCTCATTTGGGTCTGATTTGACCTAGGTTTTTCAGATCTGAGTGATTCGGTTGATATGGATGCTGGGGGTTGTTAGATGATGATTGTATGAGGTAAGATCGTTCTTCCTTTCCTCTTATTTCATCATTTTCATGCATTAATCTCAGAATCTCTTTTTGGCCGAATTTCCTTCTAGGGTCCAGATTTGATGTTTCTGTTGGAGAGATTGTTAGATAATGATTGTTTATGGTTATTGGAGGTTAGATGAACATGAATCAAGCTTTAAATCAAAAGATTTGAGGTTGCTCTGAATGGGTTAGGGTTTGATTCGGGTTTGTGGAGATTCATGATGATTTAGAGTTGTTTTTGAGAAACCAATAATGGATTTGGGTTCCTGAGGTTGATTATGATCATTATAGGTGTTTGAAACTGATTTCTATCGGTTGAATCGAGAAATAATTTTTTGGGGTAATTTTCCCATAGAGACAAAACTTGATATTTTACAAGTTTTGAGTTTAAATATAAATTCTGAATATTTTGGGTTCGATTTAATAATAGAAATACCTTGAGGATTGATTGATAAATTTTGAATAGCTGGGAGACTGAGTTGTAAAGTTACATCGAGGGTCGAATTTCGATGAGCGTTAGACTTTCGATTGGAAATAGGATTTGTGACGCAGATAGCGTCTGAGTCTGCATTTACATTTCATGATGCTCTGTTTTGCCACAGTCACCGTATTGATATGTTTGTAAAATATTGTGTTTCAACTCAGTTCGATTTTTGAGGTGACCAACCATCGACCAGCGGTCAGTGTTACGGAGTTTGGAAGCTGGGCATCCTAGTGGGTGGATTGCAGCTTCAGACACATAAGTTGTGTCTCTTCCAATTATATGTTTTTGTTGTGCTATCACTATAGTATGTAAACTGGAATAAGTAAAGGATTGAAAATCCTAAAATCTTGTCTATGTGAGGACTTGTTTGTTATTGATTGGATTTTGGGAAACCATTTGGAGTTTCGGAAAAAGAGTAGTTGTACTCTATTTTGAAAGATTTTTCACTTCGGCGAAAGATGAATTGTTTTTGAAATAATATGATTTGATTATATTATATTTTTGGTATATTTCAAAAATGAATACTAAAATTCATTTTTGGTAAACGATTGACTGTTTGCATGCTTGGCTTTGCAAATCATGCCATTATGGATTTGATAAATATTTTGAAAACCATACTTTTATGAAAGTATGTTTTGGAACTCGATATATAAGCCGTGTCTTATATATCCTTTGGTTTTGACATACCCGGTCGCATGACAGTTTGCTATTGGTTTTGATATACCCGGTCATAGGACTGTTTGCTATTTGATTTGAATCGATTTGATTCAGGGAATTAGTGGAAGAGTTGAGTTGGATTCATGTGAGGGTTGACTACCAAAAGTGTATTTCTTCGGGTTCTATACCCTATCTCATTCGGCAACATTTGATATGTTGCAATCTGTTTGCTTAGTGAGGTATCTTGACGTTGCAGTCAACGCCCTTTTGATCGAGCCCCATTGTATGATTAGTAGAGGCTCCACACTGAGTTTTTCTGTGGGTTTTGTTTTATTTTTTGTTATTGTATTTGGTATTTCAAATGTTTAATTTGAAATTATTTTCGCACAAATTTATATTATGTTTTGTTTTAATAAATGATGTTTAAACCTTTAATTGATTTTTATTATATTTCATTAAATATGATTTTGGGTACTAGTTTTGTTCATGGAGGCTTATGCGGGATGAGCCGGACTCCTATAGACGGTTTACCTCGTACGCCGGTCACGGGTCCCGGGAATGGATCGTGACATTTTGGCAGCTATCTCTTAAGCTGTTCAAAACCTCCTGATTGTATATAACTATTACCTATCATTAGAAAAGACATTACTTGCATTAAGAAAAATGTGTAGGTTCGATTCTCGGTGGAAGCAAATAAAATGATTAATTAGAAAAAACAAACTCTATGACCCTTAAATAGGAAATATAATATTTGTTATAGACAATTCCAAAGTTTTTACATATGCAACCTGAATTATACATGCTTTGATCTTGCCTGTAGACCACAACCTATAAATAATTTAACCTCAATAATTGCAAAACATCTTATATTATTTTTGTTTCAGGAATCAACCCTAGGAACACTACAAGAAAATAGTTTTATGACTCCAAAATATCAAAATTTGATATAACATGGTGTATTTAATCTAGAAGTAGTAACAGAAACATTACTATTCGCCATCAATGAGGAAACGTTAGGGAACACTAATAATCACTCCCACCACTTTATAAATAGGCATTGGCACCAACATCTGGAGCTATGCCCTGCTCACTATACATACCAATACTCTGTCAAATTCGTTACTTATTTGAGCGTCAGAGACTCCATCGGGGAACATCTTGACCTCATTGCATTTTGTGTTTTCAGGTCTCGAGGCGACGTTCAAGGATCCCGAGTGCTCGAGTTCTTATATCATTCTTGTTCACTTTTAGAGGCAAAAACAATTGGCGCCGTCCGTGGAAACTTGAACGAAAAGCCTTGTTCGTAGACATTCGAGAAGAAGTTCACCGATAACCACCTACCCATTCACCATGGTGCAAACGCCTTCAAACCAAACGAACATCCCGAGGAGGATGCAGGGAGGGTTGGAGCTAGGGCCTCGAGAACTGTTGTCTCGACCATTCCGCTAGCTGATTATGAGGCGCTGAGGAGGCAAAACGAGGAGAACCAAAAAGCTTTGGGCGAGATGGCAACCTTGATTCAGCAGTTCCTTCCTCAAGTGCAACTTCCAGCCACTTTGCGTGCTTATGTCCAAAGTGCTAAGAGTGGAGGAGTACTAGAGAGACGTGAGTGACGCAACAAAGTTATCGCCAACCTACACAAGTGTCTGACTAGCTAAATCCTCCACCTCACCAAGAGCACTTCGATGTTCCTATTCCTGAGGCTCGGGTTAAGGCTAAATAGGAAAACTGCCTGGAAGTGGTGAAAATTACCTACAAAGCAGAGTTTAGGGTTCCTCCAAGAAAGGCTTAAGTAAAGCCTCAGTTCTTGATGAATGTTCTAAAAGTAGCAGATATGAAGAGGATGATCGAGGTAGTCCTCGAGCAAAAGTGTTGGTTCATGCAGAGGAGGAGTAGCAGAGAGCCAAAGCTCCATTCACAAAGGAGGTCATGGGAAAGCTGCATGCTCCAAAGTTTAAGATTCCCTCATTGTCGACTTTTTCAGGAAAGGAAGATCTGCATGAGCACGTGCAAAACTACGAAGCCATCATGATGCTTTGTGGATGGGAGGATGCTATCATGTTCTGTGCATTCCCAATAACGCTGAAGGACCATGCTCGTTCGTGGTTCAATAGACTGAAGAAGGCTTCACTTTCCTGCTTCGACCAGTTGAGGAAGGAGTTCATGAACGCCTTCATCATAAACAACAAATAGAAGAAGGATGTCACTTACCTACTGAGCGTAAGGCAGAATGCGAAGGATACTCTGCGGCAGTATGTGGATAGGTTCAGGAACACCACTCTTGAAGTCCACGATCTGTAACATGGGGTGGCGATGGCTGTAATATTGCAAGGAACATGATCGGTCCAACTCCAGGAGTCATTATCCTTAGACCAGTCGAGAACTTTGGCTGATCTCTTTGTTTGAGCCAACAAGTACACCCCGATGAACGAGTCAAGGTCAACCATCTTGGCAGCAATAGGAGGCTCATGGCTCATCTCTTTTCCTTCGAAGTTTGGCTAGACTTTGGGAAAGAATATAGACGCGCATTGCAAATACCACGATGTGAGTGGACACTCTATGGACAAGTGCCGAGAACTAAAGAATAAAATCAAGAACTTAGTTCAAGGTGGGCACTTGAACAAGTTTGTTGATGATGAAGCATCGATAGGAAAACCGAGCAATGAAACACGGTATCAAAGGAGGAATGATGATAAAAAAAGTTATCAACATGGGACCAACTAGGCATGCTGCACTAGAAATGTCATGCTTTGTCCCTTGAGTATACTTTAGATGGTGGTAAAAAGTTGAATACTTTAAGTTTTTGTTGATTTTTCTTGTGTAAATTTTTGTTTAACGAATAAAATTTTTCTCTCACATACATAAACAACCACACATATGAATAAAGAATAGGTTAAGGCAAGTCGAGTGCTTGACCACACGAAACAAAAAAGGCTTGCATGAAACTGGGCGTATGTAGCCAAAAGTGAAATAGCGTGTTGCGAGTCAAAGATTCAGTTCCTCACCATCAATGCACAATGAACTGTCTTGAAATCAGTAAAACGCAACGTGAGTAGAAAAGTTTGTGAGAAATTGGGCTCTCACCATCTATACGTGCGATAAAGAATAAGAAGCTGCTAAAGCTGTGTGAGTAGAAAGGTTTGTTAAAGCCCAAGCCTTCAGCAAGAGCATGTGGCGAACAACTAGACCACGAGTAGAAAAGCTTGCCAGAAATCGGGCCTTCACGTGATAAATACTGATAACGAACTCGAAGAGGTGGTGTCGAGATGATAAACTCCACAAGGTGGTGAATTCCATGAGGAGATGACGAACTTCACGAGGTGGAGTAGAGATCACAAACTACACGAGGTGAAGTAGAGATGGTGAAGTCCGCAATGCGAGATGGTGATGATGAACTTCGTGACTTAGAGAACTCTACAATGCAAGATGGTGATGATGAACTCTGCGAATTGATGAACTCTACGAAATCCTTTGCAAACAAGGCAAACAACAAGCAGTTGCCTGAATTGACTAAATCAATAAATTAAATAAAATATTTAATTTCCAAATTTTGAAATAGCCAAATATTTTTCCTTCAAAATACTTTTTGAAAATCACTTTTATTCCAAACTCCAAAATAGCCAAAACATTTCCTTTTCAAAATATTTACCGAAGAATCACTTTTATCTTCCAATAATTTTTAGAGAAAAGTATCAAAAGTTTAACGGGACCAACAATCATATATGTAGAGTTAAGCAGACTCGATAATAGCCACTCGAGCATGGTTTGGCCACTCAGGCACTAGATATAACCACTAAGGCACCATGGTATAGCCACTAAGGAAAGTATAAGCCACTTAGGCAAAGGGTAAAGCCACTTACACAGATAATACAATATTGGTGCATCAAGGTTACACTACTCTGTAGCTAGATGTCCCAAATCAAAATATTTGCCAAAACATGTCGAAATACTTATTTAAAATATTCAAATGAATAGTATATTGAGCAAACACTTTATTCGCCAAATCATACCAAACGTCCCGACAAAATATTTATCACCAAATTCCATTTGGTTCCAAAAGCAAATACTTAGTACAGAAACTTCACATGTTTAAGAATAAAATATTTATTTCAAAAAATATTCTTAAATTCAAAAAGAACATTTTCTTCAAAGCATAATTTGAAATCCTTAACAAACAGTTATCACCGATAATAAATATTAAAACATAATATTTATTTAAAAAACCATCAAGGTTTCCACAATAAAGGTTTTCACATAGATCCGAGTTTTAGGATTTCTTATCCTTTAAGTATTCAAATTACATACCAATTCTAGACACACCAAAAATATGTAATTTTAGAAGACACAACTTATGTGTCTTAAGCTGTTATCCGCTCACCTGGATGCCGAGTAATAATCCAGAGCACAGTGCACCGGTGAATGACTGGTCTCCTCGAAAACCAAGCAAAATTGGAATAGACATATCAAAAACAAATCAAACATGGTACTGTGGTTGTACCAAAATACGTGCAAATACATATGCAAACCCAAACACTTTGACAAAGTCTAAAACCCTTTTCAGGCCAAAGCCTAATATAATAAATCAAATATTACACCTCAGTGTAAAATTACACTTTGATGCCTACGCCCTCAATTATTTACAAGAAAAAAACTCAAAACTCGTTCCAATCATCAAAATTTATTATCAAGCACATATTTCGATTCTCGTCAACTCACACCACACAAATCCAACCTTAAATACATCAAACCGATCTTCTAACATAATAAAGGTAGCACCTTTATCTTCATACACCGAACCCATATGAATTAACATTAATAAACCACCATACCTAATATTCCTTTAATAAAAATCCAACCTCAAAAGATTACCTTTACCTCCAAAAATGCATCCTTTATCAAAACCCATTACAATTCCAATCAATTCCAATATCAAACCAACTAAACCCATCAAGAACCAACCTAAAGCAATCACCCTTTTCATCCAAAATTTTAATTTTGATCAAAACCCATATGAAACCCATAAAAATGTCACCTTTAATAACCATAGCCACCCATCCACATAAACCCAAATCAAATTATTAAATCTTACCACAAAATTATCACCAATCAATCATCCATCCATCATTCTACCTTCAAAATTTTTGAAATTCCATCAACACCCACTTCATAATCATTCATTCTTTACCGCAAAACAATGCCCAACACAAAACCCATCATCATATCCACCTAGTTCAACATCCCAATCTCAAAAAAACCAACATATAACCAAAAGATACCATCTTTCTAAACAAACCCGTACCTTCACCATACCCATTTATAAAATCCACCCAAACACTATAAAATCCAACCTTTTATGCTAAAAAAACTCCTAACCATCAACCCAACAATCCAAACACCCAAATCCATCATTCTACAACACCCATTCCACCAAAACAATAGAAATCTGAACCCTAGCCACCAAACCCGTCATCCACACAAACCCACATAGACCCATTTGATTTTCATCAAAAGAAAGAATGAAATGAGAAAAATAAGAGGTTCTTACCTTGAATTGATGGAAGAAATGAAGAGGAAACAAAGAGGGAGAGAGGGGGATGGATTTGAGATAGTATGGTTGTGTTTGAATGTGGTTGGGACTGAAAAGAATGAATAAAAATCGGGCTGGAGGTGTTTTTAAGCCAAAACCGAGCAACCAACCGAACCCGTCAAAACTGAACCAGCCCAAAAATAACTCGCCAAACCAGTCCATAAAACCAACCAAACCCAATAATCAAATTTTCAGCCACCCACAAAACCCAAACCATTTCACAAAGTAAACCAAGCCAACTCACTATTACTTAACCAAACCGATCAAACCAATTAACCAAACTAGTGAACCAAACCAGTGGGTAACCAACCGAAACTCTTTTTTTTACAAATATTATCAAGACCAAAAAATTAATTCACTCCAAAATATTCATCATCTAACATCCAAGTCAAGTCTACAATGATTCAAACTCAAAATTTATAAGCATCAACGAATAAAACCGAAATGAAAATTAAACCAAACGTTACAGATCAAAAGAAGAAGATTAGGTGAGGTTAGCATGCATTAAACTTGTTAGGCTATGAAATGAAAATATTCATGCCACAAGGTGTTCGATGAAATTCCTGAAAGAGCATAAAGAGTCTAGTTTAGTTAATTGAGGCCGAAAGGACCCTTCTAATAAAAATAGACATAACCTAGATGAACTTGAAAGAGGCTCTAGTGAAAATAGCGAGATAACACTCAATCTCATAACCTATTCATAAATGTAGTAATTAGGAGTCTTGGTCTAATCTCGAAAGTCCTAACGTCTTTTATATTATTGTTTGTTATTTTCTTGTTTTACATTATTAAAAATCCCAAAAATTAACTCATTTATTTTTCTTGCATTTTATTTTATGTCAAGAATTGATCACATTTACTCCTATCCTTGTGGATTCGACACCTTAGGAATACTTCGAAGTTTTTTATTACTTCATCGACTATCGTATGCTTGCGATAACATTGATCAAACAACACTCCAGATTGCCTCACACATGCCTCACAAAGACAGTTTTGAAAATCGTTCAAAAATACCACACACGTACATATATCAATATAATATAGTACACACACTATATACTTAGTAGCTTTCAGAAAATATATTTCCAAAATATTTGCATCTAGAGTAGATATCATGCAATCAGACAATATCAGAGTCAGAATATATATAATAATATGGACTCTGCCACCAGACGAAATAGAATATGTATTTGGCCAGATACATGGTCACCCATTTACCCCGGTAACTAAGGCCCTATCAGATTATTGGTATACCAAATGCTACGTATCCCATAGTTAGGTGTCCCATAACAGAATATTATATACGAATAATATTAACACACAATCATGTAGATCAATTTCCAATATTTTAGTGAGAATATATATATATATATATATATATATATATATACCAATATATATTATATATTAGAACTGAACGTTGGTTATTAATAATCACATAAATCCGATTATTAATTAGCCAAATAATTATTAGTTAGATTACATGTCATATCTCGCTACAACAAAAGCTATACAGATTTGAAGACACAACCTATGTGTTTGAAGCTGCCATTTCACTCAACTGATGTCCAAAGTTGGCACTCAAGTTAAGCCCCATTATGTGGCTGGTCATACTGGCAGGAACGAAAAGTTTAAAATATTACAAACAAAACAAATATCAAAATGTGGTATTGTGGCAATATCAAATGCGTGATATGCAAATGCAGATGCTGACCCTCGAAGTCACCGAAAATCTATTTTAGATGAGAATCTATTACTCTCGACCAAAAAATTAGAATCTATGCAAAATTACCATTTAGTCCCCCAGACTTGGTAAATTACGGATTAGTCCCTAAAATATTCTAATTCCATAATATGATCCTTAACACTCCAAATTCATTCATTAACTCTTAAAAATTTCAAGATATGGTAATTAGCCTTCTAAATAATTCAAAATCCAATTCTAGTCCCCAATGCCAAATATCAACTTTAGTTCTCAAGGGAAAATTACTAAGTTAGTCCTTAAATCCAATTCAACTAATAGAAATTGAACCTAATCACCCACATTGACTATAATCGACCTTTTGAGCAAGAATCCAACATCCATTTCAACAAACATACTCAAAATCATAAAGCTTTTCCATATTTAAATTTGGATTTCTTGAGCCCATAGAAACCAATCATCAAATCACAACACCAACACAAATCCAAGCATTTATAAATTTTATCTATCAATATATATCAGAAACAACTCCAAATATAACAAGAAATTCACCAAAATCTAAAACCCTAACTCAAGAACAACCTATTTTGTCCAAAATAAAAAACCTCCAAAATCGGTCTTGAAATCCTTTGATTTCGACCTCAAACAATCATAAACCAACCACATTTAACTCCTTTTACAGCAGAAAGATGAAATCCAAACCAAACTTTCAATTTTGGCCCAAACCCTAAATGAGTAAATGTGAAGCAAAAATAAGAAAAAGAAGGGATTAAAGGACATTTCTTACCTCCATAATCAAAGTAGAAGCAATGGGAAATGTTGAGAGATGGAGAGAAATCAATTAGAGAGAGATTTTTGTAGGTGAGGTGAGTTATGATCGAAGAAGAGGTAGATGGGGGTATTTATAACCCCACTTGACTAAATGCAATGTCTCACCCAAAATCACTCAGAATGGGCTCTCTTACACACGTACTATGAGTCTTACATGCGTAGATGAGACTAGAAGATATTACTCCTCAAACCCAGATATATGAACAATGTCCGTACTACCTATATTATGCATGTAACACCCTTCAACGTGCATAGAACAAAATCTTACGGGCGTAAATAAGCAGACTGGATGATTCACAATCACCTAACCTCTCTTACGTGTGTAGAAGGAATAAAAAGTGCGTAGCATACTTCCAGCTTGCTCTACGCGCGCAAAACTCCATTTCTAAGGCATTTCCAACTTAGGATCATCAACATTAACATTTATGGGATCAACCAAACACCGAGGCTTGCTACATATTAGACGAAATGCTACATGAATCCTATTAGAGCGGGAAGGATATTACATACTCCCCCCTCAAAATAAATTCGTCCTCGAATTTCTAAACAAGCCAAATCAAGCTAACATCAACCTAAGTTTCCAAATCAGGGTAACTCAAAACCTCGACAACCGACATCAAATTTAAGTACCCAACCCAGATCATCATTTCAAAGATCAACAAACAAGTCATACAATACCAATCTATGAAACCATCAGAGCTCTAGATTACTCGAACTCATAATGCAGAAAAACAATGCGAGAGTATGCAGAAACTGATACAGAGACAGAGATGCTAAGTATGCATAAATAGAGGCAGAGATAGAAGATACAGAAAACAGATGAACTTGAATAGAGATAGAAGGTACCAACTTATGAATCTACAGAGTTAAATAGTTGAGGATATCTGCGACGCATATCATCATCGACCTCCCCAGTGGCTTCCTCAACTAAATGGTGCCTCCAAATCACCTTCAACGAAGCTATCTCTTTATTCCAGATTCTCTTGACCAGTCGAACAATCCATAATGGAACCTCGTTATAAGACAGATTGGGCCTAACCTCAACCGACTGTGGTGCTAGAAAATGTGACAAATCAGAGACATACTTCCTCAAAAGTGAGATGTGGAACACTGGATGAATAGAAGAAAACTGAGGCAGTAACGCCAACTCATATGCCATAGCTCCAACTCGGCCGATAATCTCAAACGGACCAATGTATATCGGGCTTAACTTGCCCTTCTTTTCAAATCTCATAATGCCCTTTATGGACAATACTTTGAGAAATACATAGTCTCCAACATGTATCCTCCAAAGTCTGAATGATGCACTTAGACTGACCATCAGTCTGCGGATGAAAAGTTGTACTGAAATCCAGTCGAGTACCAAACTGTTCTTGCAGTTTACGTGAAAATTGCATAGTAAACTAAGGTCCTCTGTCCGACACTATAGAGATTGGTACATCGTGCAAATATACGATCTTGTCAATATATAGCCCCGCTAGTCGTGCCGCTCCATATGTCATCTTGACAAGGATAAAATGTGTTGACTTGGTTAATGTTAGGAACTCTACGTGCGAACATATCATATATGGCAGCGGAAACAAGTAAAAAACACGTAGAACATATCCAAGGAACAATAGCATGTAAACAAAATTAACAAAAATGAAAACATGCTAATAAATAAAACGTGTACGAATGGTTACCACTAATCGCTTCGCACAATCGTCTCCTTGTTTTCACCAAAAGTAACAAGTTAAAAATTTATGTTTTAACCCCTTGAAGGATCTTTAGAACCTGGAGAAAACAAAAAATTATGGTGTGAAGAGTTGCTACCCTCGAACTCTCTCTACAGTTTCACACACGTAACCCATTGATTAGGTAGTGTCCTAGCACTCAAATGCTCTCAATAAAGGGGTTTAGTGTTTCGAATTTCTAAAGCTGAACAAAAAATTTTTTCCACCGCTTAATTCTGTGAATATCAGTATGTAATCAATCAAGGAACATTTCCTTATGTTCTAATAACAAAAGGCCGAAAAACACAATCAAACTAGCTAATTTCCTTAACAACAATGAACAATTGTGCAAGAGAAAGAGAGAGAGAGTGTTCACAGTTTTCTTAGGTTTTTAGAAGAGTGAAAAACTGAAATTATGAGAGTGTATGGTTGGCCCTTGAAGATGTTAGAAGTGTAGGTGTTTGTATCTAACACAAACACATCAAAAAGATGAGATTTGATGGAATTCAACTTCTTCACTTGTTTAATTCATCCAAAACCCTTTAACCATATCAAGTAACAATTAACACATGTTAAATTAACATGTATGACCGAATTTCACATCCTCAATTTGGGCTTTAATGGGCTGGTCATTTAACTCACTTAAATAACCACTCATTTAGCCCGGTCCG
>CAODLS012623501.1:0-24048 GCA_948243855.1 Flueggea neowawraea
GCAAGTTAAGAAAGGAATCAAATAGAGTTTTGTGGATCGACTAAGGTCATGAACGTTTACAAGATGAGACCAAAGCCTTGTGTGATGAAAGGGAAGTGAACATAAGCAACTCATTCTTACACTCTATGAATAATACGTATAACAGAAAGGAGAGATAAACTCTCCTTAATATGGTGAGAACTACAATGGCAAAGGCCACAACGTTCAAAATCCATATGGCCTCTAAGTCCGTTACTTATATATCTTATGGTTGTGGATTGGTCGAGTGCATAACCCAAATCATTTGGAACCAAGAGATATATTGCCAATGTCTTTAATTGTTAAGTCTATAAAGACTAAGAGGCAAAAGGTTTAAGTTACCTTGATGTATCACAAATGATACTGTCATCGTGAGACAATAAAAGTGGCATAGTAACAAGTTTCAAGAATTCAAATTCTTAGTGAATAGATTTCTTAACTAGGATAAAGTGGCAAAGTCTTCACTTACTTTGAGATTCAGGAACTAATACCCTTAGGATCACTCCATCCAAGTGGGAGAATTCTTGAGAAGGATGAGGGATGATGAAGAAGTTGGTCTATGTAAATTAGAAGATTACAACCTTGGATTTTAAAATCTCAAGAGATCGATCTGAGCAATTGTTATCTCTTTTTTCTTAAAGAGATACATCGACAAAATCTTGGAATGATTCAACTTTTAACTCATCTACCTCAAGTTTATGCAGATGTTCCTGATCCTGACTTGAGTGAGAGCAAGATTCATATTTTTCAGTGGGAATATGAATCTTGGTCCTATTGGAAGTTCCTATATGAAGCTTGAACCTAGTGGGAGCATTTTGAAAATGCATAAGTCTAAAAGGAATAAAGTCTCACGATAACATTTTTTCAATAAATGAATAGATCGTGATCTTTTTAGTAACCCTACAAGTCAATAACGAATATGCGAGTATATTAGCAGTTCACTCATCCCGGTGGAAATTGTATGGATTAATGCAATAGAAGAGCAAAATGACATTTATGATTGAACCATGTTTGAAACTTGATTAATCTACCCAAACGGCGAGCACCTATTGGAAATAAGTGGATACATAAGTGATAGATTGAGTAAGTCATCGATAATCACTTAAAGGGAATTTAGTCAACAAGATTGGTAAGACCACCTTGTTGAAAGATTTACCTCCACCAAATAGACTTTGGCATTTGGACTAGTCTATATCTCGACCTACATTAATGAAATGTATAGACTCTTATTCTCAATAGAGAGTTTGGGGTAGAAACCTACATGATTTAACCTGATGACCTTAGATATTCTTCGAGGGGGATGGTATGTTCATATATGTTGTGATAATACCAATGTGAATCTGGTCATTCTTTCCTTGTGTGAACATCACAATCGTAGCTAAGAAAAATCTAGCATACTTGAATGACTCCAAAGATTGGCTGGAATCCAACTTTGAGATATATATTATGGGTTGACCTTGGAGTCAAACTCCAAGAGATCGTTTGAGTGAGTTGTTGTTCCTCTCTGAGAGAGATGTATCAACATAGTCGTTGAATGCTTAAAATGCACAAATGCATAACCCATAGATAACCCTGTTACTAAGAGCAAATTTCTTAGCAAATGCATGTATTCACAAACTATGTGAGAGGAAGAATGTGTAAGGAACATTCTTCACACAAATGTCATGTGAATTTATTTTTGTAATATAGAGTATTTGTGTTGATTACAAGACCGTGTCTTGTAGTACACAATTTTACACCTAGATGTGTACAATGCTTAGAGTTTGTTATGCTGTCAAGTTAGCTAGAAAATATTGATACAACATGAAAGAAGATGTTGGAAAGCAGTGAGAGAGATACTTGGATGCTTTAGAGGCATTGTAAGGCATTGTGTTATCATAAAGACTTGCGATAAAATGAGACACAGTTGCTACTCCACATAGTGATGTGGATGAAAGGATGTTCATGTCTGGTTTTGTGTTCTTAGATGGTAGACCTACTATTCCGCATTATTGCGAGGAACACATATAAGTATGTGACAAGAGAAGTTGAGACAATAACTTTATAAGCTACAGTGCGACAAGAAGGTTGACTATGTAGTGGAATGATCCACTTAGCACTAACCACCTAAAGAACCTATTGTACTTAGTGACAATCGATATCGATTGCTTAAGGATCAAGAAGATCTATTATAAGTCTAAGTAAATCGAGTTCAAGTATCATTTTTGTGAAGGACTTGGTTGTATAAGAACAAGTAAATTTGAGTACAAGTTTCACAAAGAGAAGTGAACTTGAAATGTAAGTTCATGCTAGACGTGATTGAAAATATGTTAGAAAAGCCTGATATAAGGAATTAGTTCCTTAAGACCTACATGACGTGTGTAATCTCTTAAAACATGATCTTTAATAAGATCATTGTGAGCAATACATAAGCGCAAATGTTGAGAGTTAACATTTGTTGTAGCGTTAAGTATGAAAGCATGTTAGACAGAGAAGTAACCTACTCACACAGGTGTTTACCTTAGTTTTCTCAGTTTGTTGAGGGAAGAACCAAGATAAGGCTGTTTTTGAATGCAGAAGAGAGCGCATTCATAATCAAGAGGTCGTCTTGCATTTTATAGTGGTGAGCCCATTGTAAAAATGCAAACAAAAGTTGTATGAAAAGACAAATGCAATAGGATAAACTCTTATGATGATCATAGTATTAATTAGATGCTAAAATTGAGAAAATTTAGCATATTTTGTCTTAAAGTCAGAAGTAATCCTATTACGGTGTGGATTAAGGTTAGATGGCGAGATGCATCTTAACCGAAGCTTCTGTGTGGTGTTGATAATTTCTGTATAAACATGCACTCCTCCAAGGGAAGGAAAGAACATCACAACACATGATCATACCATGTGTGTTATATGCGTGACCATGGGAATGAAAAAGATCGATAAACGATCTCACTTTTCCTAGTGTGAGACTCTGCTGTAAACATGTGGTTCTCGGTATTACCTACCCTCAGAACTCTTAACAAATTCAAAACGTGTAGTTGAGTTTGGCTACTTTAACTTGTCGTTAATGGTCATGGTTGATTCGACCAAGCGTGACAAGCTAGGCAAGTGAACTTGACTATGTGGATTGTCTGGTGTAAGAGGAGAAGTTTGTTTCTAGACGCATTCACAATAGTCTCAAAAGTTTGCTAAACCGGCTCTCATATAGTGCGTCACATGATGTGTGAATTTTGAGTAAAGCTTTCATGAGATCGACAAGTTCCAAAACAACGATTGTGTGGTTACGAACTAGGAAAGGCATACGTTTGCAACAGATTGTGCTGTTGTTGTATACACCTTGGTAGAATGAAGTTGTTCTACGAGATACGCCTACTAGCAGGATTGAGATATGAGCAGTTATATATCCCTAACAAGTGTATAGCAAATATGCTCTCATTGTACGCTGGTCGAGCGATCTATTTGCCTATATGACACGAGATCTTTATCATGATTGGTAGTAGTTCCAATTATGATCCATGACAAGTTATGGTTCCGTCATGTGCGAGTGAGAGATGTTAAAAAATTGGGTTTGCCCATGATGGTATTGGGTGGAACCCAAGTCCGTTAGTTGTCGGGTCAACTAATGAGCCCAACTAATTATTGATAATTAGTTGTGGGCTTATTGAATGGGTTAGGAAGGCTCAGCTAAGGTCCATTTATCTAAATATAAGTAGGAAACCCTAGTACAAATAACTTACCTAATGTGGAAAGGTAAGGCAGAGAGAGTGTGAGGCAGAGAAAAGAATTACGTTCTTTTCTTCCTCCGTGTGTCGCCCCTCTCCTTCCACATAAGAAGAATTTGTTCTTCATCAGTTGTCGATCCGTGTGGCATCTAGACTGCGCAACAGTCAAGTATTCTCATCGGTATATATCCAATTGTGGTTTACTCTCGAGACCAATGATGAATCGATCACTTTTCACTGCTGTCTACATTTGTCCTTGTTGTTCTTCCACTGTCAAGGAGTCAAACCAAGATTCGTTGTTGTTCGTCTGTCGGCAGGTACACATATTCCTTCAATAAACAAAAATTTGTAGATTAGAATTTAGGTTTAAATATCGTAGACAAAAACTATAAAAAAGAAGTAATATGAGAGAAGTATTTATAAACATTGAGGATAATTAGATAAGTTTCCAATTTAAATTTCTTACACAACAATATATTTGTTTGCCCCAATAATACTCTAGTTATTTACTTAAATCTTTAACTAAATTTCAAGATTTTGCCTTCAATAATCCTATATTACATTTAATTTATTAAGGTAAGATAAAATTTATATACCTAATTTTTTTTTTGTCAGTAAAAAGGGGAGTTAGGAGCTACCGGTAGTGGCGTACCCCTGCTAGGTGTGATCATGCAGACAAATACTCTAAGCCGTGGAATGTTGTTTTGCTCGGTGGTGACCGAGTGAAACTCACCACAATACTGCTAGAAACTGACATTAGTCTATTAATACGAAGATATCTGAGACTAACCAAAAAAATAAATACATATTAAATTCGAGTAAGAGATACTAAAACAATACTTTTTTAATCAGACCATATCTCAGGAAGTTATATATCTAAAATTTGAATCTTATAAAGGACAAAATTGAGATCAACAATATTGCTTATTTAATTGTAAATTGCAAAAAAAATTGCGGTTTGTGTACTTCATTAGAAAAGTGTAGACGTCAGCCATGAAGCCATTTGAGGCAGGAGGCAGCGGCAGCCACGTGGAGGGGACAAAAACTGAAGTGCGTTTTCACAGGTGTGAACACGATTTAAGAAGGAATCTTCCACATTTAAAGTAAGTGTGAACACAAATTAGCGAAAGGAATCTGAGAGATTGGCCAGTCACATGTGGATCATTTCTCATCATTAATCACTAATTAGTCTCTCACTTTACCATCATTACTTCAGTTATGATAATCTTATTCCCTCCCCATTAACCTTTCATTTTCTTCAATAATTCCCCTTTTTAAACATAGCTCTAATTTTGGCACAAGTCCACTAGTTTTTTTTTCATTTGATACTGCATTATATAACATATAATATTTTATAATAATTAGTTATAAATGAATAATAAAAAATAAAAAATTAATACGTTTTTTAATAAAATATTATATATTATACAAAATATGTTATATGTTGTCAATAAACGAGTCTTTTAATATAAAATGAGGTAATTATTTTAGAGTTAGAATATTAACAATTACTCATGAGGAGTGGCCCAATTAGTATGCAAGTAGAAAAAAAAAGTATGACGGTTAATTTTTTTTCAAATTATAGGATAAAAATATGATTGATTCTAACTTGGACTCAAATAAAGAAACTATTTTGATTTATTTAGAACTCGAATTGAGAACATCTAAGAAAAAAAGATACCATTTCACTATGGTTATCGATAGTTCTTTAATTAACTTCTTTGATTTTGTACTATTGTCCAAGCACACACCTAATTCATGATAATAAAAAAATGAAGATATTAACAAAACTATAATAAAATATATCAAGTTTGATTTGATCATATCTACTAATGCATCTTTAATTTCACTTTTTTGTGTCGATGCAAGTAAACTTCTGTGATTTTGGGTTGATCTTCCACTAATGAATGGATCAACCTAAAAGTAATGTGAAATAATTAACTTGATTTGGAGAATCCGATTTGGTACACAGTATTTACTTTATAATACATTTTCTAGAAAGATTAAAGAAGGCAAAGAACTAGTTAATTAGCTTACTACTTCTTCATATTGGATCCATATATGTCAATGACGACTTGATCAACATCTCACGACAAATATCAAATCATATACTTGTTTCTGACCAACGATGACGCCCACCAAGGTAGCAGTTGCTTATAACTAAGTTTAACTAATATATATATGCGTCTATATTAAAAAAGAAAAATGATAGAAATTTTTAGATTTCACGTCAGTTTTATAATCTGTGTTTATTTATCGAATTTTGATTTACTTTGAAAAATTTAAGAACTTCTCTAAAAGGAATTTTTACTTTTGAACTCGAATGTTTAATCATATTGAGTTTCTCAACTTTTAAAAGTACTTATTACGTAATTTTATTTGGTCGTTCTATGTATGATTTGTTATAATATGGTGAAATTACTATAATAATTATTGTAGCACTCCATATTTGTGGATGGTTGGTAGGTCTAAATATTTTGGCCACTCACCAACAACCCCTCACGTTCCACAAAGATCCCATGCTACGATATATACATGCCCACCGAAAAAAGTTTCATGCTTACCTCCATCTGACCTCATCGTCCTCACCTACTTCTTTTCACTCTTTCCTTCCACTTTCGTATTGTGTCACCTTATCGTTTAGGGTATGTTAAATTCGACTGTTCCTGCGTTTTAACGTACATTATATTTATTTAAGAAAATTGTGATTAATTCTTCAAATGAGTTTCATAATCAAGTTGGTGCTGTGACTGATGATTGTCGAGAATCGTTAACAACTCTAGATAATGTAGGAGTTGTATTTGTAAAGAGAATCGCAAATCATGTTGCTTACTTTTTGGCTAGAGCTGCAAATTCTATGTCGGGTCTTTATGTCTGGGGCCATATCCCACCAGCGTTTGTAATTGATTTTATTGAAGAAGAAATGAAATGATGATAGTTTCTCCTTTAAAAAATAGCAAATTGTGTTTCAATAGTAGGCTTATTAACCTTAGAAATTTATCTTAAATTTTGGAAAGTATATTTGTTAAGAAGAGAGATGACCATTAATACTCTAATATCTATAAAAGCATGTCCAAGCTCAATAAAAGAGTCTTCTTCCACATTATATATCCAACAGGCTCAATAAAAATTGGCTCCTGTTTTGGAGTGTTATAATAATTTCATATTTCCATATATAAGTGGAGGCACAAGGGGCTTAATATTATCATTTTATTAATTTTTTCCCTCCTTATCTGTGTTATTTTTTCCCCATAATTTCAATTCTCTTAAACTATTACATTGTTTTATTAATAAAATAATGAAATAAAGAGTGAGATATTAATCAATCTTCGAGACAAATTAGATTAAATAGTTGAATAAAAGATAATATTTTGTGAAAGATTATATGGAGTAGTGTTGGAGTAATTACTCACTCTTTATAGCTAAAAATTACATTTAACTCTCTTAAGATTTTTTTTTACATTTTAATTTAAAAAATGGGTTATATATTGACTTTTGATTTGTTAATGACATAATTTTAATTTAATTTATTCATCGAAATTATACATGTGTGATATATATATGCCATTAGCATTTACTTGAGCATCGCGATTATTAATTTATAGGTTCTTTTGAGTACTGCTTTGTCTTCTTATAAATATGTATTCTACTAATGTGTGTGCAATATCTTGCATCCATATTGAAGTGCACAAGTTTTGTTGTCAGCAGAAACGTTTTGAATTGCGAAAGATGGAGCTAGATTACTTGTGTACTGCAAAACCGTACGTCAATTAAGAACTATAATCATGTTAATTAATATTTATATCATTATAGTTATTTGCTAATTGAAATTAGTTCAAATAGTTGAGTACGTGAGTAGTAGAAATTGAGGTCTTGACTTTGAATCACATTATACTAATTAATTAAAAAAAGTATTGCCTATAGGCTCAATATTTTTTTTTTATTTTAAGAGAAGTCGAACAGATTTGAATTAAGCCAACTAAAATTGCTTTTTAGGTATGAATATTCATCGACAGAGAATATTTATAAGGTTCATTTTTTTTTCAAATTTGACTTATTTAGGTAATTGACTTACACTAGACAAATAACAACTCGAGTTAAGGTATATATTTAATCATTTTATATAAATTTAATATTATCAAATTAAATAGTGTTGATTTGTAACTGAGCGGGACGCTCCAATAGTTGATATTATTGGACAAAACTAAATACCCGTCTACTAAATGGGTTTGCACTTAAATCTGATATTTCTATACGCATGAGACAGACATTTTCTCTCATTTGGGATTTTCTTGGTATGACTAGATCAGTGTTTGTATTATTATAAATATATAATTTCATATTTAAGTAAAACTATATGTAATCGGAAAATATATATTAATTTCTTTCTTCTTGTCACCTTCAAGTTTGTAGCATTCAACTAGGCGAAGATATATAAATTTGGAAAAAGTCATGGTCATATATATATGTATATATAACAGAAGCAGATTGAATAGAATTAAGAGTCGAATATGCATGAATAATAAATATGTTATAATTATATTCATCAAACAAACAGTACCATTAAGTTATAAGTAGTAATCTATATATATATATATATACTACGTTCTTCTATCTATTTACGAATAGAATGCCAAGTTAACCTTTGAGAAAAAAAAACTAATAGTAAATACACTGAAATATATTCAAAGTTAATATTTAACAACACATTAAAACTAGTCTTGTGACTGTTCTCATTCTGAAATTTAATTATTTTAAATAAAAAATGGTCCAAATAATTTATTATATATCTACTATCTGTGAATGTAAGTCAATAAAGTCGATGTTAATAGCATTAACCCAATTTAATTGAATTTTTTTTCTCACAATTATTAAAAAATGTAATTTTATATGTATAATAAACATGGATATCATTTATATATATTTAGTGTGCGTGTGAACATAGAAACATTTTACGACTGCAACTAATATTAAGCACATGCAAAGCAATGTATAATTGCAAGTTGAAGCTTTTTTCTCTCTTCTAACATGGCAACTTACGTAATCGTTGTCTTGGTACTACAGATGAACATACAGACTTTATGATGTCAAATTCTCTCTTGTGTGGTTGCTTCTTATCCATTCAATTAATCGTTGAATTATATACTGTTGTTGACTCGGAAAATGAACAACAATAATAAGATAACTAGAACACTCGGGAATTGTGAACATCGCCTCGAGACCTAAAAAAACACAGAACACGAAGAGGTCGAGATGCTCTCTAGAGGAGTTTTTAATGCTCAAGTTAGTAGAAATTTTGGCTGAGTATCAGTAAGAATAGAGAATAGAGCATACCTCAAGTGGTTGTCTTCAACATCTTTTTATAGGTGGTGGTGCATTAATGAAGGAACGTCTGTAACGGTCTTCATCAATGGCTGTAACGTTTCTGTTACGATTTTAAATATATTAAATGAGTTTTATTACCCATGTTATATCAATTGCTCTCCACTCTTTTCTTCGAATTTTTCGAAGATAAGAGTAAAATTTTTTCATGCTTTCTTATGCTCGTGAGGTGATTCCCTTTGCAAATGGGTGCTTCTCCAAAAATTTTGTAATGCTTGGGGAGTAGTTTACAAATTTTACCGATGCTTGAATCCTCATTGCCATATATATTTTTGTGGCAGAATTTCTATCGGGCTCTCTCCCATACAAGCCCGTTTAATTCCCATGACAAATTTCGATTACCTTTCCCCTGACCCATTTGGTTTTTTAATTGGCCCGCTTGGCTTTTCCCACTCAAAATTGGTCTTCTTCTTCAATTCAAATTTAATTTATTTCCAAATCATTCCTGAATTGGCAGCTTCCAAACTTAATTTCAATTCCTGATTTGTGCCTCCTTTCCTTCTGAGTTTAATTTCGATATCAAATCTGACCCTGGTGATTGATTGCCAAATTAAGGCTCTTCCTAATCAAGCCTTTGTATGCCCTAGTTGTTGATTTCTTTTCTTGCTTTAGGATGCCGGTCTCACCTTTCTTTTTTACCAAGTCATTCTCACTTCTTCTGCAGCTTTGACATGTCTTACTCTCCCCTCCGTGAGCTTTCTTCCTCTGGTCGGGTCTCGCTTCCCTCTCTTTCACGGTTTAGCTCATTCTCTCTTTCTTTTCTACGCTGTTTTTGTGCATTTTTTTAATTATTTGCATGTGCTTTTGTTGACGATGTGAGGTGATTCAGATGATGGCGGTTGGTTCGGCCATAAACAACGACGGTCCGAGTCTAGGGCAACGGCGTGGTGGTTCGCGGCGGTAGAACCAAAGTACCTAAGGTGGTTCATTTTCGTCGTGTTGTCAGGGGATCAACAAGCCAAACGATGATGTCGTTCGAAGCTGTTTTTGATCGCTAAAACTACGTCGCTTCATTTTGCTGAGACAACACCGTTCAATGTAGCTGAAACAACTGTGTAGCAGAAGTGTCTTATCGCTGTTGGTGGCTGATGACAAGCGAAAATGATGCCATGTATCAGGGGTGTCCGTTCGCTGTTGGTAGCAGATGACAAGCAGAAAAGACACGTCGTTTCTTCCACAGTCCGGACGGTTTGACACTTAGTAGGCTCGAACGACATATCAGATGTGGCCCAGTCTTTGCACACCTTTCACCTCCAAACGACATGTCGCTTGTGTTGTCTGGTTACCCTGTCATCCATCCGTGTGACTAGTAGTTTGGGTTGTTGCTGTCGTCTGAAATTCATGCTGCTTTTTTTAATGCCTCTCCTTTTTTTTTATTCAAATTTATTTATTTCTTTTTTTTTGTAGGCCATTCCTCTTTTATCACGATGATCGAGATGTTCGGGAAGTTGGCATGTTGATCGAGGTGTTCCAAAGGACTTATTGTTGCTGTTGCGGACCAGCTCACTTGTCGTTGATGTCAACCGCACCACTACATGGGTGTTAATAAGCTGTACTTTAGAGGACTTCACCCCTACTACAGAGTAGGTGTTCAGGAGTTGCATCTTGGAAGACTTCACCCCTGCTATCAAGTGGGTGTTCAGGAGCTACACCTTAGAGGACTTCACCCTTACTTCCGAGTAGGTGTTCAGGAGCTGCACTTTGGAGGACTTCATCTCTACTATCGAGTGGGCGTTCAGCACACCTTGGTGGCTCGTGATACTATGATGGTTCGCTGTTCTTGGTCTGTGGCTCGAGGTTTCGAGGTTCGTGGCTTGTGGTTCGTAGCTCGAGGTTTGTGGATTATGGTCCGTGGCCTCATCGAGCTCACCAACTCCTAGAGTTCACCGACTCACCTTACCAAGCTCACAAACTCACAGAGTCTTTTATCACCAACTCTCCATGTGGAGTTCACCATTTCAACTTCAGCGGAGTTCAGCTCCTCCTCAGCGAAGTTTAGCTCTTCCTCAGCGGAGTTCAGCTCTTCCTCAGCGGAGTTCGTCTCCTCTTTAACGGAGTTCAACTCCTCGGAAGGTTCAACTTCTCATCCATCTCGCGAAGTTCACAATATCCTCGTGGACTTCACCTCATCGAAAGGTTCAATATTTCTCCGTGGAGCTCACCTCATTGGGAGGTTCAACATCTTCTTAGGAATTTCACCTAATTAGAATGTTCAACGTTTCCTCAGAAATTTCACCTCCTCGGGAGGTTCATCATTTCTTTGGGAGGTTCACCATTTCCCCAGGAATTTCACCTCCTCGGGAGGTTCACCATTTCTTCGGGAAGTTCATCTCCTCGGGAGGTTCAATATTTCCTCAGGAATTTCACATCTTAGGGAGGTTCAACATTTTCTTAGGAGATTCACCAGTTCCTCATGAATCTCATCTTTTCGGGAGGTTGAACATTTCCTCGAGAAATTCACCTCTTCCTCGGGAAGCTCACCTTCTTGGGAGGTTCAACATTTTCTCAGGAAGTTTGTGATGATAATCGAGCTAAAATCAATTGTTTTTTACTGCTTTGAGCTAGAATCAATTGTTTTTTACTTCTCTTATTCGTGTGTTTTTCTTTCGTGTGCTTTTCTTTCCTACACTTGTATGCATCGTTGCTCCCCAATCATATGGCCAAATGACTTTTTTGGTCAAGTCATTTCGGTGGAGTCTTTGTGGTGGTAGGAGTTGATTCGTTTGTTGAGGTCGAATTAGAAAAACTATTGTGTGTGCACATACCACTTGGGGTTTCACTTGCCACAGACCTTAGCGAATAAGCTATTGCGTGCGTTAATGACGGGGTTTCACTTGCCACATGTCTTAGTGAATAATCGACCATGTACGTTCATGACAATACCACTTGGGGTTGTACTTGCCACACGTCTAAGCGAGAACACTGTAGCATGCATGACAATACCACTTGGGATTTCACTTACCACACATCTAAGCGAGAACACTGTAGCATGCATGACAATACCACTTGGGATTTCACTTGTCACACGTGTGCAATGTTCAATTTTCCACTGCATGTGTTCTATAATGAGCGCTAGGTTTTTTGCAAGCTTCGTGCTTCATTGCCACATCGCAGTCTATCTTTTCATCGCTTGGTGAGAGCTCGGTTTCCCGCAAGCTTTTCTACTCACATCTTTGTTACGTGAGAGCCCAATTTCTCGCAAGCTTTTCTACTCACTTTACGTTTTCGTCACATAAGAGCCTGATCACCCGCAAGCTTTTCTACTCAAGGTTTAGTTGTTTTCCATGTGAGAGCTGGATTACTAGTAAGCTTTTTTACTCATGGTGCATTCCAGTGGTCTCGAGATGGTTCTTATGCGTTGTTGGTGAGGAGCCAATGCTTGGATTCACTCCATGTTCTTAGCACTTTTGGTTACATAGGCCCGATTTCCCTCAAGACTTTTCTGTTTTGTGTGGCCAAGCACTCGACTTGCCTTAACCTATTATTCATTCACAAAAGAAGAATGTTACTCATTAAATAAAAAATTATATAATAAAAAGTCAACAAAACCTCAAAGTATTTAAAATTTTACCACCATCTAAAGTATACTTAAGAGACAAAGTGTGGCATTTTTGGTGGAACATGCCTAGTTGGCCCCATGCTGATCACTTCTTTGATCATCATTACTTCTTTGATGCCTTGGTTCATTGCTCAGCTCCCCTCTCGATGCTTAATCATCAACAAATTGATCCAAGTGTCCACCTCGAACAAAGTTCTCAATTTTATTTTTTAATTCTCGACACTGGTCCATCGAGTGCCCACTTGCATCATGGTACTTGCAATAGGCGTCCTCATCTCTTCCCAAAGGTTTGTCAGTCTTTGGGGGAAATGTAATAAGTCCAGATCCCTCTATCGCCGCCAAGATTGTCGACGTTGACTCCTCAACGACGTGTATTTCTCGAAGCGTGGACCAAAGTGTGCTCTAGAGTATCTGAACTTATCTTTCTTTATGTTTGGCTCCTCCTGAGCCTCCCTCTCTCTCTTCCTTTTATTTTCTTTGTCATCCTTAGCTACCACGATCTTCATGACCTCAACCTTTAGGATGTACTTGTTTGCTCGCACGAAGAGGTCTGCCAAGGTCTTCGGCTGGTTGAGGGACAACGACTCTTGTAGCTGCACCGATCGTGTCCCTTGCAACATCGTAGCCACCGCTACTCCAGGCTGTAGATCGTAGACTTCGAGACTGGCATTCCTGAATCTATCCACGTATTCTCGTATAGTTTCCTTCTCCATCTACCTCACGCTCAACAAGTACGTAATGTCCTTCTTGCTATTAATGATGAACTCCTTCCTTAAATGATCAAAATAAGAAAGAGACGCCTTGTTCAGTCCGTTGAACCATTACCGAGCATGATCCTTTAGCGTGATTGGGAACGCACAACACATGATGGCATCTTCCAATCCATAAAGCTTCATGATGGCTTCATAGTTCTGAACATACTAGTGCGGGTCCTCTTTTCCTGAGAAAGTCGGCAGCGAGGACATCGTGAACTTTGGGGAAGAGATTTTCCCATTACCTCTTTAGTGAACGGAGCTTTTGTTTTTTTTGCTGCTCCTCCTCCGCATGAACCAAGTTCTTCTTCTCGAGGACTTCTTCGATCATTTTCCTCATGTCTGCCACTTCTCGAACATTTATCGAAGATTGGGGCTCCACTTCAGCCTTTCTCGAAGGAACCCAAGGCTCTCCTCTACACGTACTTTCCAAAACCTCCTGGTAGTTTTCTCTCCCAGCCTTGACCCGAGAATCAAGAACAGGAATAGAATCATCGCGTGCTCATGGCGAGGTCGAGGATTCAGCTGCTCAAGCACTTGTGTGTGTTGGTGATGACTTTGTTGCATGGCATCACGCCCTTGCGGAACTCCTCCACTTTGAGCACTTCGGGCATAAGCGCGCAACGTGGGCGGGAGTTGAGACTGAGGAAGAAACTGTTGGAGCAAGGTCGCCATCTCGGCCAAAGCCTTATGGTTCTCCTCGTTTTGCTTCATAAGCTCTTCATAGTCTGCGAGTGGAATGGTAGGGATGGCAGTTCTCGAGGCTTCCGCTCCAGCACCGACTCTCCTCGCATCCTCCTCGGGATGACAAGCATGATTCGAATGTGTTTGCACCATGGTGAGTGTTATAGGTGATGTTGATGTACTTCTTCTTGATCGTCGATGAACAAGGCTTTTCATTCAATTTCTCACAGACGGCGTCAATTGTTGTTCCCTCGAAAAATGAACAACAATAATAAGAGAACTATAACACTTGGGAATCGTAAACGTCACCTCAAGACTTGAAAACACAGAACACGAAGAGGCCGGGATGCTCTCCGGAGGAGTCTCCGACGCTCAAGTTAGTAGAGATTTTGGCCGAGTATCAGTAAAAGTAGAGAATAGAGCATACTTCAAGTGGTTGTCTTCAACATCTTTTTATAGGTGGTGGTGCATTGATGAAGGAACGTCTGTAACGGTCTCTATCAATGGCTGTAACGTTTATGTTACGATTTTAAATATATTAAATGGATTTTATTACCCATGTTATATCATATACATTCTGGTTTTGTCATAGCTCACCCATTCAGTTGAGTATTCCCTATGTTTCATCATCTTTCTTTCAATATGGCATTGTATATTATATTGTTAACCCAACAAAGTATTCTCTTATAATCAAAAAGCAAATGTTTTAGCTGGGGTTATGGCGGAGTGATGTAAACTCATTCTCTCTTAATTATAAGATGTCTCGAGTTCAAACTCTGAGTGTGAAAAAACTTTAAAATTCTTATAGGTTCTATCCAATTCATTTTCAGATTCATGAAACGCCAACGACATTTAAATATCAAATAGTTTAACTCACAAAAAGAAAACAAAGATTTGAATCTGTTAAAGCTTTTTAAGATAGCGATAAGTTTCATGACAATGACCAAATAAAAGGATAAGTTATTAACATCATACAATTAATTATTCAGCTGATTTAACTGCAAATACAAAGTCAGATAGCTTTAACTTGCATATATGTTCCAAAGTGAGTGCTCAATTTTAGTGGCAACTTTGACGCTGACTTGAACTTGAAAATTGGATTTTCAAGTGACAGTTTTTGTTGAATTTTGATGCATTTCAGGTACCAAAATTCATTCTAACACATGATTTCAAAATGACACTTCAACAGGCTCAATAAAATTTGGCTTCTTCTTTGGAGTGTTATAGTAACTCCATGTATAGGTGGGGCTACAAAGAGCTCAATATTAATATTTTATAAAAAAATTTCCCTCCTTATGTGTGTTGTTTTTCCCATAATTTCAGTTCTCTTAAAATATTATATTGTTTTACTAATAAAATAATGAAATATAGAATGGGATATTGATCAATTTTCGAGACAAATCATATTAGAGAATTAAATAAAATATAATATTTTGTGAAGAGTTGTATAGAGTAGTGTTGGAGTGATTACTCACTCTTTATAACTAAAAATTACATTTAACTTTCTTTAAGATTTTTTTACATTCTCTTCAAAAAAAAGAAGATTTTTTTACATTCTCTTAAAAAAAAAAAGAAGATTTTTTTACATTTTTAATTTAAAAAATGGGTTATTGACTTTTGATTTGTTAATGACATAATTTTAATTTAATTTATTCATCGAAATTATACATGAGTGCTACATATATGTCATTAGCATTTACTTGAGTACCGCGATTATTAATTTACAAGTTCTTTTGAGTACTGCTTTGTCTTCTTATAAATACGTATTCTACTAATATGCGTGCAATATCTTGCGTTCATATTGAAGTGCATAAGTTTTGTTGTAAGCAGAAACGTTTTGAATTGCGAAAGATGGAGCTAGATTACTTATGTACTACAAAACCGTACGTCAATTAGATATTACTCGTAGGATTGTAACACGATCTATCTGCAGATTACCTGACAAACTCAATTACCACATGCCATATAGATATTAATACTGAGGTACCTTTCTGAGATCATTCACAAACATTTGCATATTAGTCATGTAGTCTAGCCTAGTGGTAAGACAATCATACTTGAGACATCAGGTTCAGGTTCGAGACTCACATTGGATAATGGAAGTTCAACTTCAGCCTTTCATCAGAAAACATTTGCATTATCAACTCTAAGTAAATTATATATAACACTCGAATACTGTGTAAAAAAAGCCTACAATTAGGTGACCAAAATGAAAGTAGCTAGGTAGCTAGTTAAGTTTGACAAAATAGAAGCGGGCCATATTGAAAGCAAAATTTTGTGATCATATACAATGCCTGTCTAGTTCTCTTGTATAGCCACAGGACATTAAGTACAAGTCAATATCATTCTTCCTCAAATCCACTTGATCATAAATTTCCATGAAGTAGTAACTTACATGTGCATTAACATTCTGACGTGCAAGTCTTCCTTGTACTCACACAATATATAGTTGTCAACATTTTAGCTAGATTGGCATTTTCAGGTTTTATACACGTTTTATTAAAAAAATTACTGGAAAAATTGACTTTAATCATTTATATATAAATGGAGCAAGATTTGATATTGTGAACAAGATCAAAAAAGTAGTACTTCAGGTATATTGCTTAAATTAGTGAGTTTGGGTCATTTATAAAGGAGCTGTACAAATGGGGTGAGAGTCTGAGACACTTGTTTTTTAGAGTATTCAAAGTAAGATTTAAAATGCTCCCACAAATTAAGTATATTGAAAAAAAAAATCAATGATCTTACTAAAATTACCTAATTTTTTTCAGCCTATCTCTTCTCCAAACCTTGTTTACCCAATTTAAACCGAACCGAAAGTCAAACCTAAAGAAAATAGATGGATGTAGATGTAGAATTCTGAAAACCGAAAGGTTCAATTCAACCGCGGTTTTAACTATTCAAAAACCAAACTGATCCGTACCTAACCTTTTTTATACTAAAACGCCGCTAATCGAATCTTCCTTTGGTTTTAGTTTGGATTGTAGATGTTAATTTAGAATTTGATTTAATTTTAGATGTTTTATTTTGATTTATTTGAATAATGATTTGTTGTATTAAACTTTGTACAAGATGGAATTAAGTATTTTCAGTTCAAGAAATGATGATATTTTGTCATTTATAAATTCAGGTTTTATTTATATGTCAAATCGATCAAACCAACCAAACTAAATCGAACCAAAAGCCAACCAAACCGATCAGTTAGCTGAAGGTTCAACTATAAATGATTAGATAGCAAAACTGAACCATTCAGCTTAGTTGATAGTTTACTCACAAAACCGAACCAAACCAAATCGATCCGTGTGCACCCCTAGCTAGAACTTAGGATCAACATGCTCACTATTGGATTAATTGTTTTAGATTCTTCATTAATATGATCATGCCCATAATTAATTATAACCATTAATTCAAATCTTGTTATATATATATATTGGCTGTCCACACAAAAAAAAGAGTCCTATCTTCATTTGTTGTCTCCACAAGAAAGACCATCAAGAAAGGTGCATGATCACGAGAGTAACATACTTTCTTAGTTACCTTTTTTTTTAACAGAAACTTTCTTAGTTACCTTTATTGTGACTTCTTGTTACCTTTTTAATGTGTTAGATTTGGTTGATCTTTGTTTAAAAATTACAATTATTTCATTGTTTGTGAAAGTCAAACATGGTCATGATGGTATGAACCCATGATGTAAAAGTTTTCCATGGACACAAAGTCCCCACATGAACATGTTAAAACTGCCCTAGAAAACAAGTTGTAGCCATACAAAGTCTATAGTTGTTAGATTCACATGTTCATAAGTCCAAATTACTTAAAAACTTGATGTTACTCTTCAAGTTTTTATTATAATTGTATTCTGACAAAGAATCCAATAGACTCAAATAAATGAATGCAATGCAGAACCTTGGAACTATATTATTGACATATTCTTCACCTCCTTTAATTTCATCATAGAATTGGAATGTGTAGGGCAATGCTAAATTTTTTCTATAATAATAACATTTCATAATATTTTTCAATGATAAATTTGATCTTGTACACAAAATACTCATTATTCATATATCAAAGTAGAGAGAGACGTATTCTTCAGACGCGGAATCACCTCCAATATATATAAATAAAATATTTTTATATTTATAGTTGATCTTATTCACTCAAATAAAATTTACAAGATTTTACTCCAAAAATTTTAGATGTTGAAAAGTTTATTCTTTTTCTTTCTGGTCTTAACCACGAGGTGTTTTTGTGTTATGGATTATGTTTACCCAAATATATAATATATATATATATATACTCTGGGAGTTGAAAGTTAGTTTATAGAAGATTTTGCGATTTGAGATGAGCAAACTTGCCGCCTTATTAGGTTACTCAAATAATTTTGCACTTCGAGAATTTTTTTGTTGTTATTTGAGACATCATTGTGCTATATCCATGGATATTTTCTTATGTAAAATTAATTCTGAATTTTAGTAGAATTTAAATTTCTCTTATTGTTTATAGCATTTATTTTCCATCGTACAAAAAATTGCAAGCTCAATGGCTAATGACTTCCAAAAGGAACCAAATTAACCAAGCATAGCATAATAACTCACAATCGATGGCAAAAACACACTCCATAACAAATGTGAGGGTCCAAAAATATTTTGGTAATTGTATCCCAATAAAGTGGCTCCACATCTGATAATAAAACCAAAAACGTGTCTCTCTATTGGGTGGTCATGATCTTCCCTCCACTACCCGAGACACAGATCCAACGGTCAGAAATCGATAGCCGCAAAAACAATTACTTCGAAGAGAGGTTTAAGGCAATGGATTTCAAGACCTAGTATGAAATTAAGGGTTAAGATATTACCTAGTGGTTCAACTAAATATAATAATTTATGTGGGAGTAAGTACATTAGGTCTTAAGATCGACTTTTAGAAGAATACAATTTGTGTAGTTAAATACATTCAACAATCTATTAGATAACTCAATTCGAAATAAGTATTTGTGGGAGTTGAAAAGTTTAATGAGATCATAAATTCCACCTCTCAAATGAATTAATAATTTATATGTGAACAGGATGGTAGATCTTAAGATCAATTTTTGAAAGAGTACAATTAGCGTAATTCGATGGACAGTTAAAATCGCAATAAACACTTAAAAGAGTTGAAAAACTTGATAAAATCATAAATTTGAGTGACTGAAACAAGAGATCCACTTAAATAAGCTCTAGAGCTTCTTGAAACACAAACACATAGAATTTTTGATCATTTCATATTAAAAGATGACTTCAATGCTAATAGAAGAAACATCAAGATAATTGGAACATTTAGATCTAAAATTGACAAAATCAATGAGAATTGTTTATATAATGAGGCTCAAAAAACAAGTGAGACCATGTAGGCGTAGTAATATAGAAATGGAAGCACATTTCTGTCGCCTTGCCAAATGCATAGGATGCATGCAAACTCAACCATCACTGGCCACGTGGACTCTCCCTCGGATGCCTTTTCCTCTGTGAAGTAAACAAATCCATGGACATTTATTATGAATTCCCATATTTTGTTTTTTTATTAGTTAAGTCTTATTGCATCCACGCAAATATCTATGTTAGACATGTTTTGTTCTTCCCTTTGTTACCGCTTAGCAAATGTTCCCATGACAGTCTTCTCTTCGAGAATTTACGGTATGTTAATGTGTCTTCATCACCATTTTACACCGACTAGCTTTAGATCTTAGGAAGATATTATTTTGGGATAGTTTGCTCACACTTTGGTGACTTTGGTCGAGTCTTTTGGGTTCAACATTTTCTTAACGAGACATGAGTTCTCTCGTGTACTTAATTATACTTATTTCTTTTAACTTAACGACCAATCCACATGTAGACAATTAACTCAGCTAGGTTAACTAACTTAGATGAGTAATATCCCATCCTAACAATTCACAAAGAATAGCATAACGAAAAAGATGCGATTGAAATATATTAATAAACCTTAAAAATCTAGGTTTAATAATTGAAAATAGCTTTATCTCTTTGCACTTGTTATAAAAAATGTATATTGTTTTAAAAACAATTACCATACGGCATGATTTATTATCCTTACTTTAAAATAACTAGCCATTTAGAAATTGTTAAAATTGACAATGCCACTTGTTATGCCATGTTAGCACCAAATGTGCAATGTGACATGTAAATTTTTGTTACATGGTATGCCACATAAGACACAAATCTAAACGTTGTCAAAAGTTAAAATCAAATATAAATTTGAACCCAATTGACACATCAACTGCAATGTTGTTACAAGTGTCATGTTAGTATGCCACGTTATCATTTAACAACTGTTATTAATGGATAATCTTGATGGCTAGTTATTTTTAGAATAAGGTTGAAAAGTCATACGATATATAGTGACATTATTGAAAAAAATGAACATTTTTCATAATTAACATAAAGGTTAGATTATTTTTACTTATCAAGAAAAAAAAACCCTTGAACGGCATGTATAATACACTTACTAATACGTTGTTTAATCTAATTAGCAATTATATATTTCCTCTTACAATAAAAAAAAATCATGTGACGACTAATACAAACAAAACACTGAAAATCTTTAATGCACTCAAGATATCATAGAATAGAAAAAGACATATTATCAAAATTATATGAGGAGTTACTATTTTGTGAAGTTCAATAATGGCTCAAACTATTCCTGTTACTGATATGTTTTGAACTGAAATGTAATGTTGGTCTTGTGTGTATGTATATGCACTCTCATGTCTATGGCATCCAAATTCAATGAATGGATACAAAGTATATAAAACAGGAAGAGTTCCTTTTATTACCAAACATTACAGAGTGGCACACATGAATCATATCATGCTTTAATGTTCACCTGAGTGATCTACCATCTGCTCTTACAACTTTAGGCTAAGTTTAGTTGAGAAACTAGCTTTTTGTTTCTTATTTTCTATTTTCTGTTATGTTTTCTAAAATAATATAGAAAATAATAAAAAATGTTAGTGTTACATGAACAAAATTTTCATTTTTCCATTATTGTTTTCTAGTTTTCTAGAAAAAAGTGGAAAATTTCCACAATTAAACATGCCCTTAGTTTGTTAGGTTTAGGTCATAATAGAATTCTATGGCATATAGAAAATAAAAGATTAAAGACTTGTTTAGTTGTGAAAATTTTCCACTATTTTCTAGAAAACTAGAACATATAAATGAAAAAAATAAAAAAATTGTTCAAAAAGAATTTTTGATTGTAAGCATATTTTCTAAATGTTTTTAAATTTCAGAAAATATAAACAAAACACAAAACATAAACAAAAAATTATTTTCTCAACTAAATATAATCTAAGCGTTTTCTATGATAAAAATCAAAGATATATTTAGACAAATATGGCTACCATTAGTTAGTAATGTAGCACGAGTTAATTAAGTCCATTGAGCTCAACAAAAAAGATATTGTAAATATAACGAGGCTGTTGATGGAAAAAAAAATAAATATATAACAAGGCTCAATAAACTTAGATGAAACTATTTTTTTATAAGTCATTTTATTTGCTTCCACTAGAACAGATATGTCATCCCTCAATATTATACTAATAAGTTACAAGTTTATTGATATTTAGCCTATTCACTCTTAACTATAAAACTTATTGACATTTTTTAACACAATTTTTATACGTTTTATCACTTTTAGCACAAGTTTTAAAACATATCCTAATCTAAGACAAGCATAAGTTTTATTATGAATTTAAAAACATGCCAGTTTTTCATTAGTGATACCTAAATGATAATAAGTTGACTTGATATTTTCTGTTATATGGCATGTTGATAAAGATGATTTATTTTTTTCTCGAAAAATTGGCTCTAATCTAGTATGTCATAAATTATCATGGAAATTTACTTCTACAATATTTTTCTGCAATTTTAATTGAATGTATACTTATCATTAATACTAGAAATATAAATAAATATTAAAAAAGCTGTAAAACGACTTCGTTTGAAGCACCCGACCATTTAAAATAGTAAAATGCGAAACCCTACAACGTCATTCTGCAGTTCACACTACACACGTGCAAAAGCGCGTCAAGTCCTCCATTTTCACCGTCAAAACGCCGTCGTTTAACAGTTTTAAGACAAATCGTTAAACCACCTAAGTCCTCGGATAAGAAACTAAACAAAATCAAAACTACATTTGACTATACCGTATATTTATATATTAATATAAAAAAAAATACATGTATTGAAACATTGATATGTGTCATCTTAAATAAATGATATTTAGTGTCTTACTAATATGATATGTGTCATACAAAAATGTATCATAAAAATAACAATAAATATATTTACATTAGACATTTATATCAATTAACCAATTTATATAGTATTAATAAACTATACAATAAAAAATTAAAATATAAGAATAAATTTATTTTTTTAAATGAACTTCCATTACACATTTTAAAAACAAATATTATATGTATACATATTGTTTGATATTCACTACAAAAGTGTATGTTTTTTTAAAAAATTATTATATTATTTTTTATATCACTGTTATTGTTTTATCTAATCCTATATATTGACATTTTTTTATCAATTTTGATCTATCAAATGTCCCTAAAAATTAATTGCCATAAATTAGTGCAATTTCTAAAATTAGTATTGTGACTAATAAATTCACAATCAAATTTGATTGTGATAGTAAAGTGTATTTTGGTTATTGAATTTGTTAATATTTTAATTAGAGAAGAACGAATGGATTTGGTTTATCGAAGATCAATTTATTGCTTTATTAATATTTTCTTATAATTATTTCTTGAAAGTGTAAAATTTTATCGATTATGCAACAAATGATAATTGGCTCAATACATCTTTTGACTAATTTCTTGACAAGGTATATTCATTAAGCCACTTAAGAGTTTTTATCATGTTACAAAAATTACTGTTAAACAGATCTAAAATTTTTTATGCAAAAGATCAAAATGACAAACATTCATATTTTTTAGTTTGATATGGAATTCGTTACCAATATTAGTTAAATTGGTTATTGAAATATTTGTTGTTGAAGTTGAGGGGTTTAAAAATATAGTAAAGAAAGTTGAAAGATCGACGAATATATGCTAACAAATTTCAAGGGTAAAAGTTAATTGTAAATGTTTTTTTTTTTCAATTACAATAATGCAAGTGATTTTAATATATTAAATCTAAATTTTTGAACAAATGTATTATATATATATATATATATTTAATTTAGTATTTTTAAATAAAGTTAACTTGTAATACCCCGAATAATTTTTATAATTATTTTGGATAATTATATTTGGAGTAATTATTTTGAATAATTATTGGTGGATAATTAGTTTTGGGAATAATTATTTTTGGATAATTATTTTTGGATAATTATTTTTAATAAATTTGGGTAAAAATTTGAAATAATATTTTTTGGTGTTAATGTGATTTTTGAGGTATATTGGGTAATTAGATTAAGTGGAAATTGGTTAGAATTGAAAAAAAGAAAGAAAATTGGAAAAAAGAAAATCAGAAACTGAACTACAGGTCGTCTGTCGTTGGTGTCAAACGGCGTGTCGTTTCGCGTGTGTGCACAGTCGTCTGTGTGAAGGAACGAAACAACATGTCGTTTGCGTCGAAGAGGAAACGACAAGTCGTTCGCGTTGACGGACGTTCGGTCGTTCGTTCTGATGGGACAAACGACGTGTCGTTCGCGTCGCCAAACGACGTGTCGTTTGAGTTGCCAGACGACCGGTCTTTCGAGTCAACAGTAACCGACTTCTGACTTAACAAAACGACGTCGTTTTGAACAAACCAAAACGACGCCGTTTTGAATCGAACCGAACCACCCAGATTTCTTTTTTCTTCCTTCTTCCTCGTTTTTTTCTGGGTTCTTCTTCAACCGAAGCTCTCTCTCTCCAGAACTCTCTCTCTCTTCGTTCCTCTTCCAT
>CAODLS012623558.1:0-26495 GCA_948243855.1 Flueggea neowawraea
TGGACGGAGATGAGGGCGGAGATGGCAAAGACGAGGGAGAGGAGAGAGTGAGGGAGAGAGAGAAGGAAAGAGAAAGAAGAGGAGAGAGAGAGGAGAGAGAAAACAACTTTTCTAAATGAGAACAAAAAAAATTGAGGACTAAATATAACTTTAGTTGGTATGGACCAAGAATGAGTGTCGTAGGAATTGAGGGTTCAAAATTAAGAAAAAATGCCTCATAAAGTAAGAATGTAAGGAAAACTGGACATTGGAGACTACAATATAATTATCTCAATTTGAAAAAGGTGGTTTAGGTGACCTTAAGGTCCCTAAGAGTTCGATATTATAATGTTAGGAGCTTAGATAAGGACAACATTAAACAAAAGTTTGGTTAGGAGATTATTGAGCTACTGATGGACACACAAAAGGACACTTACGAGAAAACGAGGAAATTCATGAGGATATAAGATCAGAGGGTGAGGGATTGGATTCAACTTTATTGGAAAAAATTGGTGATGCTAGAACAACAAATAACATGAAAAGCATTTGGAACCCAAGGCTGAAGTAGAAGTGGACATAGGTTGCGTGGGAGCTATGTGAGTCTGAGGAGGAATAATAATATGTGTAGTTGCAATGTGCACGACACTAATATTTGTGTGCGCGATTGAATGTCTGTAAAGGGAATTGACTGAACAAGTGCGGCCAACTGGTTCAAGAAATAGAAAGATAGGTAAGAGTTATGGACAAGAGACACATGATGGTGACTTAAAGGAATCATGGAAAGTAGATGACTTAGCAGCTGATTTTTGGAATGAAAATAATGTTTTATCAATCAATACATTAATATAATCTTGTGAAATTTACTATAACGAAGAAACACACATTATTTTGACAATGGGGATAGTTTATTTGGTGCACAAGGACTCAACTACAGGCAACATGAGCAACAAAAAACCCTAAAAAAAGGAATAATTCAACTGTGATTGACTAATTTTTTGCATCGAGATTGGTAACTGAGAATTGAAGTAGAGAGTTTATCAATAGTGCATACAGTAATGTCAAAAGCATAATCCTAGACTATTTTACGATATGAAGACGTGGTGTAGGAGCGTACGATCGGTTTCACAAATGTGGCAATGTTTTTGTTCAACACATCCATTTTTCTCAAGATGTTAGCTGGTAGAATGTTGTGAGACACCATAATTATCACAGTGATTGGTTAAAACTTGAAATTTTCCTTCTCAATCAGATTGACAAGATTTGATTGGACGGTAAAAGAACTTCTCCGTAAATGAAAAAATTTGATGAAAAATTTAAGAATTTCAGGCTAAATTTCAAAAAACATTCCAACAATACTTCTTAAAATTATCATAAAAAAACATATTATTTATAACTAAGAGTAGACAGGTTTAGTGATAGACCTACAAATCCGAACAAATCAATTTTAAAGGAGTCCTAACTTAAAATAATGAGTTAAAAAGAAAGTTTGTGAGACTTGCTCACACAACAAAAATGACATAATCAAATTGCATAGTGCTAACAAATATACTAGGGTGATGAAGAATACAATCAACAACTTTAAAGGAAGCATGAAATAATGATTTGACGTATGCCATCAATTGTACAAGATAGATCGATTTGAGTTGGAATATCCTTAATTAAAAAACAAGACGTGGAAAATACTAGCAAAACAATTTTAACTTTGAAAATTCATGAATAGAGAGTAAGTTACGGAAAAAGTGAGAAGCATGCATGATGGTTTGTAAGCAAAACTGGTGACTATTAACAAAAATAGTAGAAGAGTACTTACATTAGATATAGGAGTTGTGTCTCGTCGCTTATTTTATTCTCATCAATTGTCAAATATTATGAATAAATGACAAGATTGTGATCTAAAGTTATAGTTAGGTGACGAGTGGCATCATTGTCAAGGATCTATCTTCGGTTTTTAGTTAGTTAGGAGGTGGCAAAGTAAATAACTAAGGACTATAGGAGTAAAGAACGAACAACTTTTGCCACGGCCGCGGTCGAAGCGGGTGCAACAAATGCCACGACGAGAAGTGGAACGAAAAGTTCGAGAGGAGCAAACAATAGACAGTGTGTCGTCATACAAAGACAAAGAATTAGCCTTTAATTACATCTCTTCTCTGAGAAACAAACAACTAGATCATCGTATAGGAGAGGTTGTTAGTGGGCTTCAAAATAGACGATAGATTGCGGCAAGGCTAATTAAAATAGCACTGATGATCTTCTTCAGGTATCTACTGAAGAGTGGTTGGTTAATCATAGAATTGTTTAGCACGATACATATAAGTAACAATATCATCGGTTTTGCATAAAAGGTGGTGGATGAAAAACTAGGCTTGGTTCCAATATGAAGAATAGAATGTCACTTCCAAGAGGGGGTGAATTGAATTTTTTAGCAACTTAAAAACTTTGTTGAAAATCCTTTGCAAACTAAAGTAAATAAAAAAGTTCTTTTAAATTGAAATCAAGGTCAAATGTAGAAGCTTTAAAGATCCAATCCAATCATTCAATAATAAATCAAATGCAACTGTAAATCAAATAAATAAAGTAAAGGAGAGTAAATGAGAGAGAGTAAGGGAGAGAAATCAAAGCCCGATGTATATAGTGGTTTGGTCCTCTTGACATACATTCACTCCTCTAGATTCACTAGAGAGTTCAACCCACTATCTTCTCACTTCCGGGTGGAGGGAAACCGTTTACAACAACTTGTTTTTGAGGGATATACAAGCAAATCGTAACACCTTGTTTTTACGGGATTAACAAGAAAACCGTTACACCTTGTTTTAAGGACGAAACAAGAAAACCAACACTAATTTTCCTAGGCTCAATAACAATCTCTCTTGTTTTTCATAGGCTCTACAAAGAAACCTATCTACACTCAATCAAATACTTTGATTGTAACAAAATCAACCCAGAAATAATATAGCAAGTGAATGGCTCATATGGGTTCTAAAGGTAAAGAAGAGAGATAAAATGGATGGCAAGCTTTAGCACATTACTCTCTTACTTCTCTTCTGTCTTTAGACGTTTATTTATAGCCACTTGAAGGAATATAGCAGTTGGAGCCTCGGAGTAGCCGTTGTAAGATCAAACAAATTTTGCTCAATAATGACATCATCCATTACTACGTGCGTAGCCACCATCTACGTGTGTAGTACCTCATTCCATCTGGGTTCTGCGTACTGTGCATGCTAGTCTACGTGCATTGCAAGAACTCTAGTGGTCTCAACTTTATGTGGATCAACTTCTATGTGCGTTGTTTCTTTACTGCGTGCGTTGATCTCGGGTTCTGTGTGCATAGTGCCACCTTCTACGTGCATTGCCTTGATATCCATAATGTGTGATTTTCACCCAATGGCTTGCTACGTGCGTTGCACTTTTGTTCTGTGTACGTTGACGTATGATCAAAGTCTGCACCTTTGATTTTGCATGTGATTTGTGTCAGGGAGTGTCAGATATATTCAAATTCAAATTCCGAAAGAGCGTCTTGATTTTGTCAGCTAGTCCAGCTCTCCTCATCCGACACTTTTGAATTTTCATGCTTTGTGCGTGACTCACTATTCTGATATTCTCTGAATTTATGTCAGAGAATATTCCCTTTTTGAAGTTCTGACACGCTGCAACAGATTTTGGTTTTACTTCAATCACATGTCATCTCCGTCTACGTGCATTGGATTTGCCTTCTACGTGTGTTGAGCTTTGCTTTAATGATCACGTTTTTGCTCATCAACGTGCACACCACTCATTTTAACGTGCAACTGCATGCCTTGGCTTTTTCCTCATTAAATTGGATGCTCGTCAACCTGCGTAGTACCAACTACTGCATACATAGAGAAAGATCTGATGCTTTTTGCCTTCATTGCCATACTCATCTACTTGTTTTGTAGGCTCTGCTGTGTACGTAGAACATAGCTGTGCTTCCTTCAATGTGCTTAGATGACTCATAAGATGTTTTGTAGTTAAATATCAACAAGCCTGCAACTTTGCATCTCTTTCATGGATGTTTTGCTTTCATCATCATCAAAATTGAACTCAGCAATCTCCCATTTTTTGATGATGACAAAATACATGAATTTGAACATCTATTCATCAATAACAAACAATTTGATCAATGATTTCAGTCCTTGCCACTTGGTTAGCTCAGCACAATAATATTCATGATGTTCAAAGCAAATATGATACCAATGAAAAAATAACATGCAAATTCATGTAATATTTATTCCCCTTTTTGTATCATCAAAAAGAATAACAAAAATAAATATGCTCCCCTTTTTTTTCAAAGAAAATATGATTGAACTCATTTAGCAGAATTAGCTCCCCCTGTGTGAAAGATATTTTCAGTGAAAGCATTTAAAAAACAAAACTCCCCCTGAATGTTTCAATATATGCATAGAGAGTAAACAAAATCTCCCCTATGAATATCAAAAAATTCGATATGTGCAATAAATTTAACAAATCAATGCAATGAATGTTCAAAATATTAAATAAGAAAAATGCACACATTTCAACATAAAACAGAAATTTGTGTTTTAAGGGAAGTATACCACATTTGCAATTTTCTTCTAGTTTTGATGACTGTTAAGCACACTACTGCAATTTCTTTATTGCGATCATGATTTTGAATGAAGTCTGCAAATACAAGAACTTTGCTAGTATCCCAAACGTCATAGCTAGAAATATCATTTGAGAATGTCATTTTTTTTTTGGATCTTTGACTCTTTGGTTGTTAAACCAAAATAAAATATCAAGAGTACTAACTCTGATACCAATTGAAATCTCAATATGGCAATCCAAGAGGGGGGTAAATCTCCTACATGCTTCTTAAAACCAGATTAATGCCAACAACTTATTAGACAACACCTTCTAAATAGGACATTAAAAATTCCAGCTAAGAACTACTTGGTTCTTGCACTACCAATCATGGTATTAGTTTGACCTCGTGTAATGTAAATTTTAATTTTCTCATATTTTTTTTAAACTATAAAAGATTATATTATGATAATAATAATTGCTATTATTATTAAGTTATTAATTTAAAATTTTATAATGTCAATTTGTAATATATAAAAACAAACACGCGCAATGGGCGTGATGACAAGTCTAGTTTACATAAAATTTTATAAAATTCTCGTATGTTGTGCAGTTCAACAAGTACATCAAATGCCAATACATCCTTTACTTTACAATTTTTAACCACTTCAACAAACAGATCAATGCACATGTTCTTCGCAAAACTGTAAGAGAAAAGTTTTGCAGTTTAATGTACTGATTCTAGTGAAACTAAGAAAAACATTTTCATAGAATCAGTTGATATTATGTTTCCAGCTTTCCACATAAGCCAAATAATCTATCAGTCAATTTAACGTCCTTACAGATTCACTACGAAGCATGTATCAATAGAGGTAATGAACAAAATATTGATAATCCTGTCGTCACATCAGTATTTATTCCAAAAAATTAGAGCAGAAGAAAGGAAAATATCTGGTACTTTACCAAGAAATTAAGGTAAAACCAGAGATGCAAGCACATTCACAAGAATCAAATGAGGTAAAACAAGAAAGAAGGGCTTGTTTGGCAAGCATTTAAAATTGTAAAAAGGCAGAGAGAGTAGCATGATTTTTAGAAAAACATGCTAAATAATATACACTGAAAACATTCTAAATGTTGTTGCCAATAAACAAGTCTGAAGTCAAATCATCAGCTGCAAAAGCACTATATCTGGGACACAAGATGTTGGGTAGAGATACTAACGTCAATCCTGAAGGAGTCGAAATTCTGATCTTTCACAAAGTTGAAATTCTTATGGCAGAAGCACACCACATTTCTTTATGTAATAAGAGCCTGAACTGCTGAATTGGAATGAGACCTCATTGCCAGAATATTTGCTTCTCCAAATTTCTTCTTTGCTACAACCGCTCAGCACTTCTTCAAAACTCGGAATGCAGTGCATCACTACTTGATCTAGCTCGGCAAGAGGAAGAAAAATATGAGTTTGCCAATGGAAAATCAAGTCATTGTTATTCTGGTTATTCGATTTGATATGGCATTGAAAATAATTGCACCCATTATTACTGGTTTAATTGCCTCTGGTTATTCGATTTGATATGGCATTGAAAAATAATTGCACCCTTGAGCTGATGCCTATCTGAGGGCAATTTTATTGCCACTGAAGATCCGGCACTTTGATCCCTAAACCATTCTGGAATTTCATCCCCAGGAAAGAAGAGTTGAATTGAACGTCTATCCTTCGGAATCTGCCAAACAAAAATTCGAACATTTAGAAAGAAAGACAGACAAACAAACACAGAAAAAAACTTATACCTGTGCAGCCATAAATTCAATTCTTCGTTGAGCATCAATGGCAATGAAGCAGCGAGCATCTTCATCCAATTGGAAGCAGTCTCCAAAACCCATAACAGTGAAAGTACACTTGCTACTGGTGGACAATGTCTTGATCGATGCGCAGCCAGTTGCTGTTAACGTTTCAAGAGATGATGGAAGCTCTGGTAAATAACGAAGTTTCTTGCAAGAACCGATGAAGATTTCAGAGCAATTAGATAATTTATGGATGCCATTTGGAAGGGTAACGAGCTCTTTACAACTTTGAAGAATCAAACATTTTAGGCAACGTAACTCCTCGATGGATGAGGGTAGCTCCCGAATTGCTGCTTCAGTTATATCAAGTGTTTCTAAATGTCTCAAGTAATATATATCACTTGGAAGCCTTCTCAAATTCCTACAACTTTCTATAGTGAGAGAAGTCAGATGTTCCATAGGCTCCAATATATCAGGAAAGATCTCTAAGTCTAAGCAATATGAAACTTAAGTTTCCTCAATGAATTCAATCTACCGATGCTGCTTGGAAAACTCGAGAGCTTACTGCAGTTTCCCGTTTTGAAAGCAAATCCTGACAGTACCTTGCACCAAAACAGAAAGATAAGTCCAAGGATTATCCCAATTAATGAGTGCACCTTTTTTCTCACTGTGGTACCTCGAACATTCAACTCTTCGATACAGGGAGGAAGCTCAGACAATTCCAGAAGCTTCTTGAAAATCACGTAGTCGAGGTTAAGAATTTTTAGAAATTTCTGTTTGGAAATAGATTGAGGAAGTTCTTCTATCACAGCCTCGGATAAATGAAACTCTTTCACATTAGGTGGGAGGTGTGGGATCTTGGACAAACTAGAACAGTTGGCAAGCTTAAGAACTTTCAGTGACTCCAGCTTACTGATAAATTGTGGCAGCTCTACAGTAGCTGTCCTTGATAGGTAAAGTGATTCCAATCTGCCAAAAATTTCTGGACATATCTTCACATTTCTGCAGCCCTCTAGATTCAGAAATCTAAGAGCTTCAGAACTAAACCTTCTTGGAAACTTCCCAAGTCTTACACCAACAGCAAGAATGAGCTCCTCTAACTTCTTGAGATGTTCAAAATATGATGGAATCTCAAGTATTCTTCTAAAACCTTCAAGATTGATGTATTCAATATTTTTGGCGTCTGACAGATTTGGAATCTCAGCCAAGCAATGGGAACCGTGGAGCTCTAAACGTTTCAACCTCGGAAGATGCTGCCATGAGAAGTAAATAGGATTAAGATCCTGAATACAATTCATATGAAGAAAGATACTCAAAAAGGCAACTCGTCAATCTGTTGAGCTTTACCTGTTTTCCTGTCCAGAGTTTTTCATACCTGCCACAACAAAGGACAAGCATGACAAGGTTTTCCGCATTAAAATATAACAGCAATGTTTCGAAGGGGAAAGCAAACCACTGTAGATATCTCAGAGCATCAGGAAGAAATAGTGACAAACGAGTCCTGTTAAAGTTCAGATCATGCTTAGAAACAATAAGTAGCTTAAGATTGTCCATGCCTATAAAGGCATCTGGTTCTAATTGTGTGCCTTGTCTTTTACATCCTTCCAAAGATACGCCTTCAATTGTATCTGTGACCTGAATTGTTTTTTTTTTTAAAAAAACAACAGGCAGAGGATAAGTTTATGTATCAAAATTTCGAAAAGCAAAATGGAATTGTTATTGAAAGTTTAAGAAAGACATGACAGATTCGATATAGTTTCACCTTCTTTTTCCTCATCACATTAACCTACTACGTTTTTCTGGATGATTAGACTCTTCCTGGACCATGTTCGGTCCCATCTCTAGTAGTAAATCATGCATTTCAAGAACATTACTTGATATAGTTATGAGAGCTTTATCAACAAGAACACATATTTTTGAATATGTAGAGCTATAACAACCATCAAGTATCTCTGTCACACAGTCTCTGTCCCTTCCTCTAAAAAAACATGCGATGTCAAGAAATATTTTCTGTTGTTCATTACTCAGACTTTCATAGCTCACTCTAAGCACATGATGGATTTCTGGGTTAGCATCTTCTCCCAATCCACTCAATGTGCTTTCCCAGAATCTTTCATCTTTACCAAAGAGAGCAGAACCCAAAACCACAAGAGCCAAGGGATTGCCTTTGCAATAATCTAAGACCATTAATGATTGTTGATGACGATCTGATGGAGGCTCATTTCTTTTGAAGGCATGAAGACTGAACAGATGAAGAGATTCTTCATCATTTAGCTGCTCCATATTGTACGTGTCATCCGCTACATTTTTAATCACTAGGAGATCTGTGCTGGTCACTACAATTTTGCTTCCCCAGCCAAAACACTTGTGCCCTTCGAGCAATAGCTTTTTCAACTCTAATGAACTTCCCACATCATCAAGAACAATAAGGACATTCGTGCGACGGAGGCGAGCCCTCACAAAATTATTCTGTAAACTGAATGATATATCATCTTCATCTAACATTCTAGAATAAAGTCCTTTCATTACATGATCTACTCCAAACTTCTGTGTTTTTTCCTTAACATTTTCAAGAAAACAGCAAGCTTCAAATTGACTTGAAAATTGTTCAAATAAAGCTTTTGCAATTGTTGTCTTACCGATACCACCCATGCCCCAAATTCCCACTATATTGACATCATCCGACCCAATGCATAATAAAGAAATGACTTGTTGAATTCGTGAATTTACTCCAACCAAATTCTTCGAACGACTGTTTTGCGACATTTTTATCTGTTTCTTCTCAATATCTTTTACAATTTCTTCAATAAGCTTAGCTTGAGGCCTGACAGATTAACAATTGTAAAGGGCGATGAGATCAAAAGCAGCATAGTAAAACACGAAAAAAAACAGAAGCAAGAGTAGCAGTCTTATATGTCATGTCACTCGATTGCAATTAATAATGTAAACAGATAATATATTTCTCGTGTAAAGCATATGAGAGAAATTTGTAAAATCCCTTTTGACAAGTATAAATAATTTGAAAGATGACAGTCTCTAGAAAAATGTCCATATGAGAGAAATTTGTAAAATCCCTTTTGACAAGTAAGCATAATTTGAAAGATGACAGTCTCTAGAAAAATGTCCATACAATAAATTTTGATACATGAAGATCAAGGAGGTGAAAAATCTATTTGATGATACAAGGCTAGCATACAGCATATAGCCCATCCTGCATCCAGTTTCCAATTACCGAAAGTAGAAAAAAAATGCTGATAAAAAATTTTAGATCAGAGACTCAGGAATTCAAAAACTGGTTCTCATACTTTGTTGTTTCCTTAAATCTGCTAAAAAAAATCAAAGAAGTGCGATTCTCATTCAAAAAAATCAATGTATTTTTTGCAGTCTAATTTCTGGAAGATTTTGTTGGCCTATTAAAAGAGCTAGTTATGTTTCATTCATCATTATAGACGAAGCTATGTTTCACACTGCCATGCATATTGCTTATGTCAATCCTGTTCATACTTTTGACTCTCCCCTCCCCCCCCCCCTTCATCTGCTCCATCTAGATATTGTAAATTCATCTGCTCATAAGATTAGGGTCATACCAAAACGATTATGAAGCTCAGTAACATCTTTTTTGAAACAACGACATGGTTTATTTGATGCATAATTTCTTCCTATAAGAATTTGAATAGTATGTGACGTTAAGTGTCTATCACCTGAAGTAAATGAGCTCCTAACATTGTTTAGACATAATGAGCACACAAAGATCCTTGTGACAGTACTAATGTGGATGTTGATCATGGTAAAAAGATCCTTTTATTACATTTGATAAGTTAAGTCATTGATTTTAATGCAGTTGTTCTTCTTACATATAGAAAAGAAAAAAGATTTTTCATTTTTATAATGTTTATTCATCTAGAATATTGCATATTTAACAACCTTAGCATATTGTAACTTTAAAAGAAATGTTTTTCTCTTTACTTATATCAATATACAATTTGCTTTTCCAATCTACTGCCTAATTTACCCAAAAAAAAAACAGTCCACACATAACCAGTTTGTTTTTCTTCTTGATTATGGGGTGGCAAACTGCACAACAGAGATGTTATAACCAATGGCACATATCTAAATTATATGAAGGAAACTTTAAAAAAAATTAGCTTTTTATTCTTTTAGGTATCTTTTTTTTTTTCCAAATAAGTTCACCCAGTCTATACATTTCTAACACCTAAATGAACTGATGAAGGTATCATTATTTAATAATTAACTTTAATATCATAAATTGTTTACTGATATTAATTGACTAGAGAAAAACTGATAATACATATTTTTTATTTGATAGGTAAACTGATAATACATATTACATTTAAATTTATATACAAATAGCCCATACATTTGTGTCAATAGTTTTAAATCATTTTCAAAGAAATCTGTGAAATAAAAGCAGTTAATTTAATTAAGTAATAAATCATCTATACTACTGAGAAAATAAAAATATTACACTTTTAATTAGAAAAGAAAAAAACGAAAACAACCAAAAAGACCCTTAATAATTCATATTTATGCTATTAGGTCCTTACAGATTTGACTCATAAATGATCAGGCTGTTTCTTTGAGGTAAAAAAAAAAAATCACAATCTACAAAATCTATTTCTAGAAAAACATCAATTTTAATTTATCAAAATCTATTAAAATATACTCAATTTACCCAAAAACACCAGTGGCGGACAAGATTTTTCACTCAGGTCGCTATACAAACTGCCATTATACTAAAACATAGCGTCATCATCAAACTGCAAGTTGAGGAACAGTTTAGTATGTACGTATGTGATAAAACCAAATACCAACTACATTTTATTTTTGATAAGTCAGTTTTATTTTCTCCTATCAGGAATCGAACTCACGACCTCTTTGCATTGAAGTAGACTCCAATACTGATGAGTCACAAGTGCATTGGTCCAAATACCAACTACATATTTTCAGCATCAGCATTAACATAACACCCGCTGCTGTTTGCTTTGTTTGAGATAAATTTCATATAATCTATGGTCTACCAAATTTATTTTTGAAAAAAAGGGGTCATCCTCTCTATTATTCACAATTCAATAATCTACCAAATCTAATTCAAATCTATCAAATCTAATTCAAACAAACACCTTAATTTTTTCCCTGACAAACAAACCCTGTATAGTTACAAAATTATGCCAATAATAAGATGAGCATTATAAATCTTGATCACTGAAATGTAAAAATTATTGGATTTTACCTGGTAACGTTAGAATCCCATCCACATTGACAAGCAGCCACAACCAAGGCCTCTTTCCACTTGGGAACTTTCTCCAGAGTCATGCTTCGCAATCGCAACCGCAAAACTCCCATCTTCATTCGTCACATTGTCCGGATCTACCTGAAAAAACACCGGCATAACTACTTGCCCCAAACACCTCATGCACTCCACAATCTTCACCACTTCATCAACGGCAACACAGTTGAGCTTTCTATCTTTTCCCGTTTTGGAACTGTACAATTGAGCTAACTAATTTTTAAAATTCTTCTTTGCCAAAAAAAAAAGAACTTTCATATAACTTTAATTTACCTATCAAAATCATAATCCAAAAATTTCCAAGGAACTTTAAATTAACAAATTAGTTTTTAAGCTTAAAATTCTTACTTTATTCGTATGCGACATCAATCCAAAAAATAAAAATCCATCAACATGATATTTAGTATAACTCAAATATTAATATCAGATATTAAATTATCAAAAATATCAAGATACTATTTAATATTAAAAAATGTATCAAATGTTATTATTGTTGGTCTTTGGTGCAAAACACTGATAATATTAATTTGTCGCAGAAAAATTTCTAAACTTTAACTTTTCAAGTTTATATGTGGCGATTTCTAAATCTCAGCTTTTAAGTAGAGTCTTTTTAACTCAACTCCTCAACTGCTTAACCCCATGAGTTGGGCTCCTAAGCTCCTTATCTCCTCTTAAGGTTGCTAGTTCGTACAATTTAACTCTTTTAAGTTCAACTTCTCGAGACTTAATGGGGACTAACTTTGTAATTAGACAAAATAAACTGGGGCCCCCAAAATTTTGGGAACCTCAAAAACAGTATATATTTTCTCTAATTGATATTTTATTTTATTTTATTTTATTTTCTATTTTATGTAATATATCTCCAATAAAAGTGAGGGTAATATTAATAAAAAATTTTAAATACCATCATTTTTATATAAATTTTAAAAAATTTCGGGGGTCTAAAAAAATTTCTATACTTTGTCTAATTTATAAATTTTGATTTTATATTCTATTTTATAAACATAATATTATATTCCAACACAAGTTAGGGTAATTTTAATAAATTTTTTTTTTTTAAATATTCTTTTTATATAATTTTTTTAAATATAAATTTTATGTAAAGGGCCCAAAACTATGATCTTGCTTAGGGCTTCAAATGATACTGAGACAACCTTGGATCTAGTTTCTCAGCTATAAAGCTTCTTAACTTTAAGCTCCCAACCTTATCAACTGCTCAATTCTTAACTTCATGTGACTTTGCACACGCAAGCAAAATGAATGGAAGAGAGCTTTTACCTTGTGTCCGCTCCGATGCTCAAGTCAACTGTCAGCTGCAAGTTCAGTGATTAAGTGCAGAAGATGAGTTACTTGGCAAATGAACATAAAAAGGACATTTATGATTGCTTGAGGCATGAATTAGATGGCAAGTATATAGGCTCAACTAATACTTGATTCGACTTTGTCTTATTAGGCCTTTGCCAAGTGTCAAGACTTGAGCTTTAGTGATGGGCTTCCTAGACTTTTTCGAAGCAACGCCAACTATTTCTCACTCCTGTCTTTAAATTTTCGAAAAAGTTAGCAAAATTTTTTTTTGTTAGATGAGAAATCACTTATACTATAATTGTCCCACTTAGGGATCATAATGGCCAAAATTTAGATCATTTGTTGGTTTTTTTGCGAACCCTTCAAAATTGTGCAAAAAAAGGAAGAACATGATTTAATATTTGTTCAAGTGGCTATGGAATGAGAAGTTTCAATGGAAACATTGGGTTTGGGGTGGTCGTTCATGAAGTGCAATGAATGTGACCTTGGGGTTGTGATTTATTTAAAGGTGCCGACCTAGGTGCAACACTAATAGAAGCAACTTGAACATGATTTTGGTTTGCAAGTGCTTGAAGCCGTCATACAACGAGCTTAGGTTCATAGTTCCCTGAAGTTGTTAAGATGAATGTGATTTCCTAAGTTGTTTGAGAGAAAACATGGCATAGATTATGCTGATGAAGCCTTTCCGATTTATGTAAGTAATGACCAATGAAAAAAAAAATCAAGTTTGCAACTTGATTTTGATTCTTGTTCAACTGTGGTCATTAGACAATGAGCAATAACATAATGGATTTGTTGTCTCTTAGATATTCGCAAGACAAGTTAGTAGAGAGATGGTTGTGGTTCATGGTCAGGAGAAGCTGGGCTTGTGGATGGTGGGTGGCTTAATTTGTGGCATTGAGCAAAAGTGGTGTTTTGATTCATTTTACACATGATCTCCGATGGGTGATGTTGTCTGACGAGGTCCTGGCATACTCAGGTGTTGTCAAAGATATGTGAGTGAGAAGATGGTGGAAAGTGCTTGGACCTAGGGATGGCAATTTGTACCTTATCTATTAGGTACCGATCATATTTGTACTCAGTTAATATGGATATTACCCATTTTGATTGGCTATAAATATAGGTACAGATATTATTCATATTTTACCCTTGTAGATATGGGTAAGATATGAATATAATCTTATTCTACTTGTACCCAAAGTTGTAAAATTGGAACTGAAACTGACAAACCGAACTGGAATCGGACTAGTTAAAACCGAATCAAAACTGGAACCGGCCGATCAAAACTGGAGGGTTACGGTTTAGGTTCTGGTTCCACCATTTTAGAAACCATCAAACTGCCGGTAACCGAAGATTTGAACCGCCGGTTCAACCAGCGGTTTGAACGGCGGTTCCAACGGTTATTTTTTTTTTCTTTTTTATTTTTTCAACTCTATAAATACCTTCACCCCATTTTTACCAATTTTACACCATTTCTTATCTCTCAATCTCAATCTCTTATACACTCTCACTCTCTCAAAAATTCATTTTGCTAAAAATTGCTCTTATTAATTATTTATACATTTTATTGTTGTAATTATGTTTTCTATATTTCTTAAAATTATTTTTTACAATTATATTTTTTAAATTTCTTCTACTTTTTTACTATAGTTTAATTTAGTTATTTTGGAGTAATGAAAAATTTTGGTGGAAATAAAAATTTTAAAAGTTTTGAAGTTAAAAATATTAGAACTCAAGAGAGTCAAACTCAACCAATTCCCACCCAATGAGATGAGGGGAGAGAGGGAGAAAGAGTTTCTAGTTTTGATATTTTTAAAATTTATTTTAAGAAAATTTCTAGCTTAATTTATCATTTTAAGTTTCTAGTGTTTTCCTTTTTTACTTGTATTTTAATTTATGATGTATTATTAATTTTTATGTAGTTATATCATATAATTAAATTATGTATTGTAACCATGGTATTCCTCTGCCACAAGTGAAGGCATCTAATAAAATTTAATGAGTTTTTTTTTTCTAATTTTGTTTAAAATTATGTGATGTAATTACTAGTAGAATAGTTAATTTGTTTGAAAATTATTAAAAAAATCTTTGGAATAAAATGTATTATTGGTACTATAGTTAATTATTGAATATAACAAAATTTACAAATCGGAAAAAATTGACGGGATAAAATAACGGATTAAAAACAAAATTTTGAAAAAAGAAAAGAAAAGAGGGAACCGAATCGGAACCAAACCGGTACCGAACAGGCGGTTGAACCGGTCAAAATCGGTTAAAATCAGAACCAAAATCGGACCAAACCATGAAAACCATAATTTGGTTCTGGTTCTCACATTTGACAAACCGGAACTGGCAACACCCATATGTGTACCCATCACGTCGCAATGACAAGACCGAAGGTTTTGACGAGCCAGACTGGAAATGTTAGATTGCAATTTCAACTTCCACGTTGCAATTTCTCTCTTCTCTCTCCATCTCATTCTCTCTTGTCCACCTATCCTTTCTGTTAAAATCAAGTCGCAAAGTGAGAGAAATGTCGACGATGGAGTGTTAAAACCAAAAAACAGCGAAGTGAAAGAGATGTTGACGAGTGGTGGCTGACGAGAGTGGCAGGGAGGTAAATTGTGACAGCTAGGTTTGTTGTTTACGAAAGATCTATTAAAAATTACTTATTTAATTCCTCAATTTCTACTGATTACTTAATCATTCCCTAAAATAAAATGGTGCAAATGGTGGACTGTTGGTCGACTCATGGTGGATAGATGGTGGGAAGAAATGTAACTTCCCGCCAAAGCATGCAGCTGAAGCTAGCAGGTCAAGTAACCTGCTGTGTAGCAGCTCTATGTTTTCACATCGGATAAGTGTAAAGGGATGAAAATGTTTATAAGTATAAGGACCTGACTACTTAAGTAATCCAAACTTGAACTTTTGGGCTTAGTAGTTGGAAGCCTATGAGTTATCAAATCTTGCTTAAAGATAGTTGCGTACTTATGCTGAGTTATGACAATTATGGTATCAGAGTCACTCCGTGTGCAAACTTGAATAGTGGTGAGAAAAACTTCAACTGATGGTGATGGTAGGGAACCTTTATGAGTTAAGAGGAAGTCCCTGAGTCTAGACAAATCCCACATCAGCAGCTTAGATATAGGCGAATCTCACACCAACAAAACACGGGAGAGATTCTGGGTATCATGATTGGAAGTCCTGGCGACAAGGACGTCACAAACCTATAGTGGTGGGAATTGTGACATCCCACTAAAGCAGACAGCTGAAGGTAGTAGGTCAAGTAACCTGCTATACAATAGCTCTGTGTTCTCAAATCGAATAAATGTAAAGAGATGGAAAGATTTATAAGTATAAGGACATGTCTACTTAAGTAATTCAAACTTGAACTTTGGAGAAGTTCATTAGTTGTCAGATGTTACTTAAGGATAACTGCGTGCTTATGCCGGATTGTGACAAAAATGTGTACTATATGTACACCTAAAAATTAATAAATCATGGACACATGATGGACCAATGATGGACATTTTGTCTACTATATGCACACCTATTGTCTACTTAAAAATTAATAAAAGCATATTACAAATTTACAGATGGTGTGCATATAATGGATATTTTGTACACACCTGTTGCCCACTTTGTATACCTAAAATTTAACAAAATTTTAAATTTTACAATTTTTATAAATAATTTTTCATTATTAGCAGTTTTAGAAATAATTTCATGCACTTGGTAATTTTGCAAAGTTGGCATTTATTTTTCTGCCATATATGTATGTGTAATTTTGCCTTTTCCCTTTTATTTGATTGTTGTTGAAGAAGTCATATACGGTCACGTTTTCTTGACTGAGCTAGGTCACCGCGGCTGGTGTTGGCAAGTTGCGCCTTTTGGAGTGTTTCTGCTTTGTCGTGTACCTTGTCTACTCCTAGCTTATGCACCACTTGTACAGGAATTTTGTTTCCATCCTTTTGAGTCAATCTTCTTATTATTTCCTTTCAAAGTGGAGGTTAGATGTTATTTAATCCAATATCCATATAGTGATAACACCTTAAAGAATAATTAACTCATATTTTATGCATATGCAACATATTAACGTGTTATCACTTTTATAAGATTTATATCTAATTAGATCTAATCTTTAACATTAAGAAGAGATAAAAAAAAATAATTCAAAAAGATGACCACCTTAAAGAGTGATCACAAACAACTGCTATTAACTCATCCTCATTTAACTTTATTACAATTTTGTAATCTTAGTTGTTGTTTATGGATGGTATTTTCAATTGGAAAAAAAAAATGATCAAGTCCTTGTTTTGAATCTACCACTCTTCTCTTTGAGTCGAAATTTTTTTCAGATGTACCTAATAATTTAATAATCCACATACAACTCAATTAATAATGAGTACATCTGAAGTTGAAAAATTCGACAAGGTTATACATTCGAGGTTTCAAAGCAGAAAATCTACTTGAATCTATTCTAAAGTTTTTGTGACAATTTATAAAATGCATGTTTGATTAATTTTATTCACAGTCATTCTAAATTTATGTTTGTTGCAGTATAGTCACTAAACTCACATTTGTTTTAATAAGGTTATCAAAAATTAATTTTCACTCTCAGACGGTCACTATAGCGGGATTTTAAAAATCGACGGTTTGAAAAAATGACTAGACTTGTCACGTTACTTAAAACTGCTACATGGATGCCACATGACATGGAAGTCAACCGAAACCGACCAAAATTGAAACCCAACCGAACTGAAATTTTTGAAAACGCCTAACCAAGGCAGCAAACCCGTTGTGTTGTCTCTTTCTCGACATTAGCTGTTCTCTGTCACTCGACTTCTCCATTTCTGCCCCTTTCCTGGTTTCTCTTTGTCTCGACTTCTCCATTTCAAGTTGTTTTTAATACCAAAAACTTATTAAAAAAAACAACTTGAAAACTAAAGCACACACGTTGACCCCATTTCTTGTTCTCTCTGTCTTTATCAATAGACCCGTCCGTCTCTTTCTCGCTCACGTGTTCTTTTTCACTCTCGTTTGTTTTTCCTTCTTGAAACACCCACTCATCCATTTCTCACTCTCGTTTTTCTCTATTAGGAATGTAGGGATTTTTCATGGCTTCTTGTGTACTTGCCTTCAGCATCTATAGTGACCATATGAGAATAAAAACCAAATTTTGATGACATTCCTGAAAGAAATGTGAATTCAGTAACCTGCTGCGACAAACATAAATTTACAATGACCGTGGATAAAATTAACCCATGCAAATTTACCTAAACATCCCGTGGTTAAGAAAAGAAATTTATATAGTTCCTCAAAATTTTCTGTTTGCAAAGTAAAAATACAATGCAGTTTGAAATTTAAAAATTTAGTTAGGTTTTCATAAATGCCAACAGTTTTAAGCTAGATACGGTGAATTTATGTTGAGCTTCGTCAGTTTTTATAATAATGTATCTATGTACCTTCGAGAAATATCGATTACTACGTGAAAAATATTTACAACAAATTTAAAGACATAAGTTTGGGTGTTTTATTTTTCCACTGATAACTAAAGAACATGTTTGCATGTTTTGGTTCAATTCTGGAAGATAATTCATCGTCAAAATTTTGTACCTGCGAAATGTACTGCAGAACCTCTGTTTCAATTCAATGTTTGTACTTAGTTTTGTGTGGTCCATTGAATGTACTTACATACGAATTAAGAAGTTTAAACACAAAAGAATATGAACAGATATACAAACATAAAGTTCAAGCAGCCTTAAAAATAATGGCAGTGGAAAACCAGACCCATTAATTAATGTGACCAATGTGATTTTACAGTTCTTTTAATTGAGGGCATATTAGTTGTGTTTGGTTTCAAGTGATTTTACAGTTGTTTTAATTGAGGGCATATTAATTGTGCAATTGAAGGGTTGAAATGGTCGAAATGAAATTCTTTTGATTATACTGATCTCACACCTCTCAAGACGAACAGGGTTAATTAACAAATATAAACTAATTAAACGAATCGAGTTATTAGCACTTCTTAAAAAGTTACGAACTATCAAACATTTTTTAAATGGAGATGATGATCAACAAATTGTTGAATTATTTCATGTAAAAGTGTTGAATTGAATTGAATTTTCTTTGGAGTTTGTGAAGCCATTTGATGTTTTGGATGGATAAAATAAGTTGGAGTGGAATTGATGAAAATTGGAGGTGTTTTGGGTCGAGCCTGGACATCTACGGACGTGCCCAAACCATGCCAAGAGAAGCCAAACCGTGGTTGTATTCGTGTAACTCATTGTCCGTAAGAAAATAAGGTTTCGCTTAGGACACGACATGGCACACGGCCGTGTACTAGACAGTGTGTGACAACGCAAGGGACATGGTCGTGTCCCAGACCGTGTACCATGCGGTTTCCCACGGAAACGGGATTTTGCCCGTGTTTTCACTGATTTCGTCCGTGTTTGGCACTCCCTTGCCCGTGTCTTCTTTCCTGATGGGTTTTGGACAGAAATTAGGGCTTGAGATGGTTTATTTTGTCTAGTAAACATTGTAAACATATAAATATGTGGCTTGAAAAACTTTTGTATGCTTTTTGTCGACTTTCATAGTGAATAAAGCTATCGCTTGCTCTCTCTGCCCGTGGACGTAGAACAATTGACTGAACCACGTAAATTCTGTGTGTTGTGTGTGATTGTTTTCTTTTTTGATTCTGTGTTTCTATTACTTGTTTGTCTAACCAAAAGACAATAAAAAACCGAATATCCTTTATATGATTTTGCTTTATGTCACCTGGATCATATATATAGTCAACACCAGCCTCCAGACTAAAAGGAGAAATGTGGGACACGAGCAAAACTTGATCGTAAATTGGGAGATGAAATGGCCTCATTTATAGAGAACTTTTATAGTTTTTTTTTAATTGTATATATTACATTAACTATTCAAACGTTTTAATATTTTAAATCGAGTTTATAATTCTCTAATTATTCGTCTAGTAAGCATACATATGACTTCTTCTTTTTCTCTTCTCTAAACAATTGGCTCAGTAACATTAAAAGATTTAAATTTTATCATTTTTTTATATCACTTATGGTTTGTCTTTATAAATTTATCATTTTTGTACCAATCTTTAAGAAAAAACATCAGCCATAGCCTAAATATTCAGTTAGTTGTTAATGTGGCATGATTTTATAATACATGGTATCATTAAGTCTATGTATTATGCCATGTTAGCAAATATGTATGATAAAACAGTTTGTCTAGAAAATGTACTCATATACTAGCTTATGTAATAGAAGCAGATTATAAATTGATAGATTACATAGTGAAAAAATAGAGAGATTGACATTTTTTTAGAATCACAATATGTTGAATATATATTATGGTATAGTAATATGTTAGACATGGTCAAATCCAAACCGACCCATCAAACCAGACTAGAAGAAAATTGGAAAAAATTAAAATGAAAACTGGCTAAAAGCTGGAACCAGAACAACTAGAACTAGTTTGGTTCCGATTCAATACACTTAAAAATCGAGGAACCGACGGTTAATTGTCGATCTGAACCAACTGATTAACCATTGATTAACTGCTAGTTCAAACATATTTCAATTAAATTATTACTTATATTTCTTAAATTTTTACTTATATTTTTTATTTAAAATTAAGTAGAAAAAATTTATATTACATTTATATTATTAATTTTTTTTATTAATTTATATTTTAAAAAACCGTTGAATCAAAACTGTGAAGCGAACCATCCGAATCGAAACCAACCCTAGGCAGTTCAGTTCTGGTTCAGCCCCATCCTTGAACTTGAGTCACTGGTTCCAAACCGTGACTATGTCTACAATATGTTGCAAACCAAACATGCCCAATTGAAAAACATATTGAATATTTATCACAATTCACATACATTGTGATTCTTAAAAACTGCATTATTTTACTTTACTATCATGTAGTTTATCCAATTTATTGATCTTCAATATATTAATCAATCTTTTATTACAAACAATAAGCGTTGGAAGTGATGGACGAAGGGCCCTTAAGGAACATCCTCTTTTAGGAATAGATATATATAATGTAATATTCGATCGCAAACTCATCATTAAAGGCTCTTAATTAGAAAACTCAGCAGAACTTTAAGAACTTTTTTAGGGTTTTATTGACTTGAAGACAATTGGAAGCCAAAAAAAGGTGTCGAATTTAAAGAGCAATGAGATTACTTCCTTGTCTTTGCTGCTGTACCAAAAAGCTTCCATCCAGTTGGTTATAAGGGTCATGCCGAAAAAGAAAAAAATGATACTCGACCATGTGATGCAAAATTTAGAACTTATTTCAGCTTCAATTAATCAACTTTTGTTTAAAATTTTTCGACATACTCAATTATAATTAAGTCAATTATTTTGTTTCCTAAACAGCTTTAAGCAATGTAATTTATAATTTTTAACTATTTATTAATGTTAAGATAATGGCTGTGAGACCCTATTCTAGTTGCTCAAAAAAAAACTTGATAATTAATAACTTTCACAAAAGAATGTTTGGATTTAAAAATATTCGCATGACCAAGAATATGGAGACAGATTTTCCAGAGGAAATGATTTGGTAGTGAAAAGAGAGAGAGGAGAGAAAATGGTTTCTTGATTGAAGTAATGATGAGAAAAATATAGGCCACAGGTGGCAGAAGAGGCCAATCAGGAATTGCTACAAATGGTTGAACTGGTGAAGCCAAAGAGGACTATTTTGCCTGTGCCATCATTTTTTTGCCTTTGCTCTCGTTTTCAACGTCGTTTTGGTGGGAAGCATATGGGAAGAAGATTGGTTATTGCTACTCTCTCTTTTCCATATTTTACTCTTCAGTAGGCTTTTAATATGGTGTCAGTATTCTTCTTCAACTTGGTGATTTGTCAATTTGACCTCTTTGCAAAGAACAATATGGGACCTAATTTTCCTGAATTTCTCCACTTTTGTTTTTTGCATTCGACTAGTGTTTATCTTTTTGACTATATTCCCCGGGTTTTCTTTTTTTTTTTTCGTTTGAATCATACAATTTTCCGCTACAATTACATACACGAAAATATATTATTTTGCTATTTTTTCTCTTTTAATATTAAGGACGAGACCAATATGTTTAGATTATGAGCCTATTATTCTGTCGATTTACTGTTAGAAACAAGTGTAAATTGATAGATCCCATGTTTACTGTTTGTATATGTGGTTTCCAAATTGAAGTATATTTACAGAAATTGCGAAATTAAAGTACTTCAAAAAAACTTGAAATTATTTCTAATACCTGTGAAATTGCTAAGAATTTTTAAGTATATAGCTCTTGAAACTAACTAGATCACCTTATGAGACAAAAAGAATGTGGGTTTAATGTGAAAAGAAAAGGAACCCTTTACAACATAAGAAATTCCTAACGTGTACCATGAATGTTGTGTTAGTTGAATTTCACACATTAAGGGGCGATCCAATTATTTCTGTCACAATTGTTTTGTTAATTATCAATTTACATTATAATGTTGAACGGTATATGGATTACATTCCTTAATAGGAAAAATATAGCAAAGAATATTCTTCGACTATCTAAAGCTTTAGATCTCAACCAAGGGAGTTAGTAATTGTCTTTACCATCAAATGTAGATCTTATTCGTCTGATGAGATCTCAAGGCCGCACTTGTGTTCCGAATTTATTGATTTGAATAATTATACATACAATAAGTCACTCGTTATCTTATTAGCATTGTGGTGTGTTTAAATTCCCGTAAATTGCTCAAATGAAGGCAAGTCTCATATTTTGTACTAAAGAATCTAGATTAATTGAGTTCTTTATGTTTTTTCTTCAAACATTGGAAGGTGCATTATTAATTTATAACGAGAAGGTATAAACTGATGATCTCGAAGAAGGAAGTCTCGCGTTCTAGTCTTCACACAGTTGTTGTTGTTGTTTTCGACGTAATCTTATCCGGTATTATCAATTTAAATTTATTTTATATTAGCACGTACAAAAGAACGAGAAATTTACAAACTTGGGCGATCAAGCTATAGAAAGGGTCTTCCTTATGATCAAATGCACCAGACAGAGGTCCAAAGTATAGACTTCTTCTTTTGCTTTCTTTTGTGAAAGACAAAAAAGGAGGTGAGTAGAGTGGGGCGAACCACTTCGATGAATAATTATTTCATGCAAAAGCATTCCCTTGTAAGCCATACAGCACAAAAAACATATCGTCCTTCCAACCTCTAATACATTCCTTCATAAAAATAAAAAAAGACCCAAAAAAGGGACACAACTGTAAAAAGATGAGAGACACAAATATAAGTACTGCTTATGGTCAATTGACTTGTAGTAGCACAAACAAACTATGAGTATTTGACCCACTAGAAGACATTTTGTAATAAACACTTCCTTTTGTCCACAAATATGCTTGTACTAGATGTTATGTCACAAGGACTTTATAAATTCTAATCTTATCACAAGGAGTTGTTTAAAAATTACAACTTTCATAACTTTATAAGTTCCAATGTTATCACAAGAGAGAGCTTTGCCAATCGTAAAGGTATGCTCAGTTCAAATTCGGATTAGTTGGATATCAAAAATATATAGATATTAGGTATGTTAATTTTGATCAGATTGTATTTATCAAATAACAAAAATTCAAATATTAGAAGAAATATTTGTGCAAAGAAAAGCCATCAATGTTATTATACTCTAATTTAAGAAAAAACTATTGTCTACTTTGCTTTGAGATTAAAGCGGGATGAGAAAAATGCATCTCTAACCCAAAGAGGAGACCAAGAAAGCATAGCAAACAGACCAGTCATGTGACCAAAAACGATCCGTTTTGGTGGCTTGGAACTCAAAACTTTCTTGGCAACATGTCTAGCAAATATTGTAGCATCCGTGGCTTTCCCACCTTGAGAAGCCCTAGCTCTCTCCTCAATCGCTTCCTTGAAATCCTTATACAATTTCCACTCATTATTTCCCAATCTCTCCAAAGCATTGGCACCAAAATTTGACCTTATGGCGCCAGGAACCACAATTACAACATTAATTCCAAATGGTCTTAATTCAAGTCGCAAAGTGTGTGACATGGCATGAACCGATGCCTTACTAGCACAATAAGACCCTGCCCAAGGTGTAGGCACTTGTCCCGCAACACTGCCTACGTTCACTATCGTACCATAATGTCTTGATGCCATGTAAGGTACAACGTTTTGGACCAACCTTAATTGCCCCAATGTGTTGATTTCCCAAGCTTTCCTAATTGTATCAAGCGAAAACTCGGCTAAAGGACCGGTACTCGCTATGCCGGCATTGTTGATCAATATATCAATGCGGCCGAACTTGGAGATTATAGTATCAACGGCAGATGATACACTTTCGTCCGATGTAACATCGAGTTCTAATATCTCAATCTTTTCTTCTTTGAGGTCTGTCATTTCGGGGACGCGGTGAGGAGTGTCAGTGGCAAAGACGTGGCAGTTTTTCTCGGCAAATGCTTTGCAATACTCGTAGCCAATGCCACCCTCGGCACAGCCTGTGACCAGCACGACCTTAGGGTCTCCCATAATATGTTTTGTTAGGTTAATCACAAGTGCAATTAGTTGCTTTTAAGAGAATGATGAGGAGGTTTAAATAAACTTTAAGAGTCTTGTATCTTTTCTTGTTCATCGCTTCTGGTTGATAAGGATGTATAGAATATGCTTGGGGCATATACTTGTTTGATGAAGATTGGCCGGCGAAAATTTTAGCTTTGTTGCTAATGGCATTTAGCTTATAAGCTACGGTATTAGCATAACAGATACCCTCGTGTGCATGAATTAACGATAAAGTGCATGGTCAATTCCTATGAGGACTATTATAGCACTAAAAAAGCGTCGTGATCCTTTAAACAAAAGTAAAAGTTATTTCATAATGATTAACAAAACATTGTCTAAATAGAGAAACGCGTGACAAGAGGCATTGAGTACGAAATTTGCGTATGGAGAAATTTTGAACCTATCAATTTAAATTTAAATTAGCATGTAAAATTATCAAAATATAATGAGTCATTAAAAAAAAGTAAAATTTTTAATAACCATAAAACTAATCCCTCCAAAAAGAAAAATCGGACGTGTCATATGCAGCATACGTGCTCGTATTTTTTAAAGGGAAGTGATAATAAGAGATAAAATGGTAATAAAGAAAAGTTAAATGGAGGCAAATTCAGGTTGGACTTAATTAGGAAGGTGTTGTTGGGTAGGTAGTATTTGAAGTGGGAACACAACACAGAATCCAAACAAAATCTAAAACAAGATATGAAGAAATGGGCAGAAGAGGCAGAGTCAACAGAAAAAGTAGATTGTAGATAACAACTCAACTAAGAGAGACCACAGGTCTGTTTTTGTGCTATACTCACTGTATGCTTTGCATGGGACTTAAAGGGTTTCACCTTCTTTTCCTTTCTCAGTGCAGTGAGAGAAAGAAAGAGAATGTGTGGGTTTGTACACACTTACTTGTCACCATTAAAGTTCTCCTCCATTAACCTCCTTCCTGCCATTTTCTCTGCAAACTTCTAACCTCATTACTCTCTCTTTAACTAGCTTTACCTTCCTCTCAGTTTTCCCCTCTCCTCTCTGATATGTCGTCGTCTACCCAAAATGTGACATCTACCCTTCAAACCATTTACGTTCTCTTTCTTCCCAGACTTACTTTTCTTTCTATATTTATTTCTATTTTCTTTTTGGTTTCCACAATTTCATAGATTTGTTCAATTCTAAAACTCTAATAGTGTTTAATATATTCTAATGATATTTAAAGTCGCCTTTTCAAGGGAAAAAAAAAAAGCCCAAACTCAAACATAGAACAACTTAGTTAGATTGACTCAATCTATGATATTAGATGTCGTCTTTAGTATTAATAATCAAATATTCAATTTAAAAAGAAAAAACTCTAGCGGTGCTGAAGGAAAGATCCTACTGCTACAACATTTTGCATCACAAAATAGAGCAACGAAGAAAAATATAAGCAAATTGAATTTTGAGGCCATCAATCAAAACACCATCAACAAAAGAATTCCAACATTACCAGGACACTCATACAGTGTTTTCTTTTTCTTTTTTTTTTTTTTGTGAAATAGAGTGCAAACAGATAAAGTTGTGTAGGGAAAGAAATGAATAATATTTATAAGATTGTTGGCGTGGTTGTTTTCAAGAAGAATCCAAATTCATAACCCACCTTGGTTTACAAGAAGGTGCCTTTCATGTCTGCTACAATATGGCCCCTGGAAATGTGGATTAAATTGTTTTCCACGTTTGCTTTGTCTTCACAACAGCACAATCGAATTAGAAACCACTAGAGAAGTTTGCTTTTGGAATTTTGGTATTTTTCTAAAGCAGTGCAACATGTATTTGACTTTGAAACAAAATGAAAATGACTTCCACCCAACTGGTTTATATGCATGACAGCAAACTTAAGATTTTTGTTTCTCTAATTTGCATGATGTGGGAGATTTGAGACCAAAATTAATGCACTGGAAACAAATGAGGAAAGAATAATACAGAATTAATAATGTTGAATCAATAACCATCC
>CAODLS012623633.1:0-33878 GCA_948243855.1 Flueggea neowawraea
TAAGCTCCTTTGAAGATGAGGAAACACCAGCTGCCACATCCATTGAAGTCTCAAACCCTAACAAACTCCCTCTACCACCATGGAAGTAAGTCTCACCTCCACTTGTACTCATCACCAATTGCTTTGACCTTGCTGCAAAAAATAAGCATAAATTTCCAATCTTTGCATAAAAAATAAGCAAATTGAGCAAAAAGAAGGGATCTTTACGCTACACTAGCCATTTTCAAGCACATACCTGACAAAGAATGATTATCTTCCTTGAAAGGAGGTAGGAGAGCTCTGACACTTGAAAATGGAGCTCCACTATCATCACCAGAACCCATTATAGAAGTTCCTCTGCTCTGAGGAGTTCTAACTCGAGGACCCATGAACTGAGACAACTCTTCAAACACTTCCTCGTCAAAAGAAGCAGGCAATCTATGTAACTTCCTCTCATAAGGTGAAAGCCTGAAGTAACTCTTCCCTAATTGTTCTCTCTCTCCCACTCATAAACTTTCCTGAATTCACCCACCATATTGTCCCATTTAGTACCAGCAGTCTTTGCATCTCTATTAACTCCATGTCTTTGTAAATACTCTGCAACTTCCCTGTCTTTCTCAGCTCTAGTTTTGCCTGTACTTGATTGGATTGTAATTTCAGTGCCGCTTGAAATTGGAGCTGTATCTGGAGATTTCCCTTCAGAGCCACCTTGGTATTGAATCCTCCGAGCCCTTGCCAACCACAACATTTCATTTGGTTTCCAAACTGGACTTACATACTTTCCCTTTCTAAATTGGTGGTGAACTTTCTCTCCTGGCATACTTATCGTCTCTTGATGACCAGAGGCTCCAGAATGAGAAGGAATCGGTGAGTGTGATGGTGAAGAAGCCGTGTCTGAGGATGAAGCTGGTGCTGTACTTGAGTGTGGTTGTTGTGTTTGTGGGTTTGTCGTTGGAGATGGGCTTGACTCGCTTGTTGTGACAACAGAAGCCAACTTGGTCTGTTTTTGTTGTTGTGATGGTGACAGTAATAGCTTCCATTGTGCACCAGTGTATCTGGGTCTTTTAGAGTTTACACTCTCAAATTGTTGCTCAAATGGTGAAGAAGTTGCACCAATTGGGACATAAAGAGGTGCAGAAATAAAAGGAGGTCCTGTAACTACAACTGGAACAGGTGACTGTTGTTGATGTCTCGTAGTAGCTTCTGTGGATTCCTCGAGTGGGTCTTTCGGAGAAGAAGAAGAAATTTGCTGTTGCTGCTGTGATTGTTGCTTCTTGGTTGCTTCTCCCTTGTCACCCATCAGAAATGGGCCCAAAAGGAAGAAACTTTATTTTAGCAACAGAGAAACAATGAGAGTTGGGTTAGAAGAACAAGAAAAATGGTGTTGAATCAACTACGTTGGTCCAAAACCATAAATTTTCACATGTTTCTGGTTTCCTTGGTGGAGAGAAGTGGGTTATGGAGGTGAAGTAGAATATTTTGTGTATATGAAAGGGAAAAGTTGGAAAAATAGAAGGAAAGAAAAGAGGAAGAGAGAATGCAGCTCTACTAATATGCGTGCATGATTAGAGAGGTTCATGATTGTACTTGGACTGTGAAACTCCTCTCCAAAACAAATTTACTACCAGTTTCTTTTTCTTCTTCAATTGTTTTTTCTACAATTTTATAAGGGTAGTTATAATCCTACTAGGATCCCGTACTGAGATTTTAGTCGTTGATATGAGAACACGTTACTGTATTTTTATGTCGTAGTCCATTCTTTTGTAGAAGGACGGACTATATGTGTCAGACGTGGAGCTACTGGTCCAGCTCTTAACTTTTAATTTTTTTTAAAATCAAAATCTGATCGTTAGATCGTTTTGATCCAACAGTCATATTTATTTCAACTGATTAAAATAAAATTGTGTTTAGTAAAAAACTGAATAAGCGTTATGCAAAACTCTTAAAATAATTATGGGTTACGGATGAAAAAAATTGAGAGATTAAAAACTGGAGACTTTAATAAAATTATAATAAAAATACTGAACAGCGTACTACGAAACGATTTAAAAAACCGTGAATTATAAATAACCTAAGTATGTTCTGAGTGATGAGTGAGGGGATTGAGTGAGTGGAGACTCTGAGGAGGAAGGGATGGAGTGCGATTGTGTGTTGTGGTTACAGCGGGGGAGATGTGGACACATCGAATCGATGGCCCTCTGCTCCATTTCACTCATCACTTCTATCTACCCTTTCCCTATTTTTTGTGTTTTTTTTTTGTTTGACAATATCTTGCTGATTTGCTCGTTCTCTCTTTTCTTTTTTTTCAATTAAGAACCTATAAATATTAAAATTTGTTTTTATTTGAGATAGATTTAGTAAAAATAGAGTTTAGAACTAAATTTTATTGTGAAAAATTGAGCGAATATACTTCTTTTTATAAGTAAATTGTTGAGGTAAATTTTAATAAATTGAAAATATATGCGAAATAAACACACCATAGTTCAAACAACCGCCGTAGTAGTAGGGAATTGGAGAGAGTAGTTTCTGAGAATTTATCTCACATACAATGAGTTTGGTCACACTCGATCGGAACTTTGCCACTTGGCTCATCGGTGGTGTCGTGCGATGAGGTTTGATTTCCACTGAATTCAACTAAAATTCTTCCCGGCTCCTACAGTCCTCCTCATATACTCCTTTTTATTGGCAAAATCCATAATCAAACATCTTAAAAGGTTTAAAATTTATTGTATTTAAGGCTTATTTAACAAAGACAATATAAATATCATACAAAAAATTGCAGATTTTAAAATAATAAAAAAGTGAATAAATAACATATGTTAAAAATATACTAAATACAATAGTTATCTAAATAGTCATTATAATTTTAATGATAATGACAAGCATTTTCAATATTATCTTTTTTTCCTACCTGCCTACGCCTCACGTATGTTCTATGATTCGTATTGCTCAATTAATAACCGTTTACTTTGAGAGGAATTTAGATTAGTCGACATGGAATTTTATATTTTTAGGGCTTGAACGTACGATCTTCTCAGTCCTTCAAACGCTGCTCATCGCCATATGAATTTGTTTTTGGTTATTTTCAATGCTCTTTAAACAAACAAGGTCACTCGTAATCACGACTATCAACCATGGCAAAATCATTTCTAAAAGTATAAATAGTAATCTCATAGGCTAAATACCAAATCATTATTATTCAAATAAAAATATTTCAATTCACTGTAACAAATTTTAATTCTGATCCTGAGTTATGGAATGTTCAGTGTCTCTCCATTTGAACATGAAACAAGACAATTTAAAAACATTTGGTGAACAATAAATGAATTTTAGTTCGGAAGTGGTGTTTTAAATTAAAACGATTTTGTCTACGAAATTTGTGTGCCTCATTTGCTCCCCGCCTTTGTTTTTTTTTTTTAAATACATTTTTACATGTTGGGGGTGGTTTTGATTGTGAGAAACTCTGGAAGCTCGTGATCTTAGAGTGTCATGGTTTTACATATATACCGCTCCGAAGTCCTAAATTAATGTATATGGAAAATACTTCTTAACATTCTCTTCAAAATATAATATTTTATTTAACTTATTATTTCGAATTTTAAACCTAATTCTAATATTATTTTTAATTTAACTCTTTCTTTTAATATTTTAATAATAAATTCATTACTTTTTTTAGAACTACAGTTCTTTAATAAAACTAAAAAATTACTATTTATTTTTTAATCTATTTATCTAATTCATTAATAAAATATTTATTTTTTAATATATTATCTCTAATATATAAATTTTATTCTAATGAGCATTTACAACAATGCTACTTAAAAATATAATATTTTATCTCATTTATTATCTCAAAATTTGAACATACTATATCACCACTTACAATCTAACTATCTTTTTTAATATTTTACTAATAAATTAACAAAAAAAATTATTATTGCTACAATTTTTAATAAAATTAAAGAATTACTATTGATTCTTTAATACTATTCATCTAATTTATCAGTAGAATATTCACTGTTAAATATATTCTCTCACGTTACATAAATTTTAAAATAATTTAACAAACAAATAAAAATAAAATAATATATTTTGATGATTTTTACAAAAGAGTTCCTTTTTTGTAACTGAACTTACAAAAGAGTTTCTTATATATGCTCTGAGCCCTAAATTAATGTATATCCATAAAAGAAGGAAAAACTTATGATTCCATTGTCTCGGAATTTAAAGAAAGATATGGATCAGGCAGAACGCTGACAATCCCTCTTGCTTGCCCCAATCTTGCCGCTTCATAGATCCTTCCCTAAACCCTCTCTTCTTGTCTCTCCAAATTCAATCTCCAAATTAATTCAATGACAATGTGTATGCATATATATGGCTTGTTTCCGCATCCGAGTTTTTCATTACATATACACAGGCTTAACAAATGTTATTTTAATTTTGTATTCAGATGGTATATTTCGATTCTGGATATAGCATCTTTTTGTTGTACTTGTAAATTGTAAAGTGGTCAGTTATAATGTTGATATAGTGGCCTCATAATTGTACGTGTAATCTAGGGTAAGATTTCAGACGTCGCAGACCCACCCGACGATGCAAAATGTCAAGCTGCCAAGCCCCACTAACCCCAAGCCCTAAAAAATTCATACAAAAAAATTAAAAAAAAAAAGCTCTTTTCTTTAACAAATTCATATTTGTTCAGACATAACCAATTAACTATTGGTGATAATTAAAAGAAAAGCTGAAGGTGATCGATAGATCCAAACATGGCACGAAGATCATTAAGTGCGCAAATCCACGAAAGAATGAGCAGGGTAGCAATTGTCTTCATCGTTGGCTCTTCCTCGAAATAAGCCGGCCAATCAGAAACTGGAACTGATCAGTCTTAAATTCAAACCTTATTAAAACACCCAAAAGAAGAATTACCCTCTATCGTCAAAACCACTACCAAGAGTTCCTTCCCATGAATAATATTTTTAGCTCCCACTGACAAGTACCATCATTTTCAGCAGCTCAGAGTTTGCTGTCAAAAACCATGAATTTCCTTCTTTCTTTGATTACCACCACTACAATTGCTTCTCGTGCATTTTCCCTTCTTTCATTGACCAACACCACTACATTGCCTTTTCATACGAGTTATTATTTTCTATCAAATATAACCTAAAACCTTATAGTATTGAAATTTATTCTACTAACAATAAACTACATTTTTTAATTAATTTCATTATCTTATAATTAAAAGCTTATTAGGAAAATAATTTGTAAAAAGAAGAAAGTGGGTGAGAGAAAACCGTTAATTAAGCAAGAGAGGGAGACACAGAATGACAAGTAGAGGGCATCTGAGGCGTCTACTGGGGATCTACTTGAAAGCCCTAGTAGTTGTAGGCCGGCTGGGTTCACCTTTAACCTAGCTTGTCCAGCTAATATACACAAACTCTCTCTCTCTCATCCTTCTCTTCTGATATAAATAAATGTTGCCAACAAGGAAAATGAAAATGCTTTCACAAGCATTATCATGGGTAGCTTTTTGAATAGCAGTGGTGCTTTTGGTGGGTGTGTAGAGAAGGCATGTTCTGCTGCTGTGAATGTATCAGTAACGCAGTCGCATATGTTTGTCCTAACAAATCCCGAATCAGACCTCTCCCGGAAACCATGTTTTGGGGTATGGGGTCCTTCCTAAAGTTAATTAGGGTCGTAGGTCTCATGCTTTTTCTCCCTTTTTACTATAAAAACCTTCGTCTTGGGATTGCAAAATTTAACATTAAAGCTGTTGCTGGATTTTTTTTCTGGCTATTTTCAGACTTGTTCATGAATCACCCACTCTCATTTATAAATTTTCTCATGAATTTGCACCTCGCTGCTGAACCGTCTTAATTAACAGCCCAACAATGTCCCCATGTACATTGTTTTCTTCGTTTTTTAATAAAGGTACAAAACTAGCTGCTTTCCATTAACAGGTTAAGCATAACAATGTTCATCACGTGCCTTTGTACATTGCTAGTTAATTGAACCAATAAAACGAATCCACCATATTTACATTTTATTCTATCAAGTTATTTTGAATAACACTAAAGTTAGATTTATTTTGTATCCAGTAGTAGCAATTAGTACAAAAAAAAATCATTTTCTCTTCTCTTTGTTAATAACATTTTACCACCCATTTTCCCCTTTTTTAAGTAAGAAGAAACCTGGAGGTGAATTAGCATTTGAGTTAGTAACTTCCATTGCATACTAAATTAAATGGCTGACGAAATAAAGGGTTGACCTTTGATAAAACCTAAAAATTTGTTTTAAACATGATGCGGTATGGGTTAAATTTCAGTAGCCCAACTAAATTAGAGGCCCAATTATTTGTCTCGAGTTAAGAAGATCAAGTCAGTTTATGTATCTTTGTTCTTAAAGAATGTGTCAACATCTTGAATTAAAAAAAAAAAAGAACGTGTCAATAGAAAACAAGCGTGTTCTAATTTTGGATAGTGATAAGATTACTGAACCTTAAAATTAATAAACATATAGGCATTGATCAGATTGAGATCAAGTATCCAAAATTCAAAAAATGCATTAGGAATCATTAGCTCAGTTTACAACTATTCTCTTAACTAGCTAATGACTCAAAAAGAGTACAATAACTCTCCCAGTTATTGTAAGCGCGTCGTAATCCCCAAAGACAAACTGTTGACTTTGTTTGTTTTTCAGGATTTGAAAAAACAAGTTAACTAACATCATGATTAACTTTTCGACTTTCAAGATAGTTTTCTTTTACTAGTCATTTTATTTGTTTTCGTAGGAATCCAATCCACAAATTTTTATCTTTGAAATTAATTCTTGTTGTAGGTTATGTATCTCCGATCGCGCGTTAGACCCACCCATTAAGAATTATCCGTTTTGGACTCATAGACCCTCACGGTTTTACTTTTGAAAAAATATCTTACTGGTTTGAGGAAGAAAAATGCTAATAAACAACTTTTGGTCTCGATTCCTAAACAATATGAGAACATAGTACTACAATAGCCCCCAGTCAAGACTTAGGGGTTTGAGAACACATTTTTAGCTCGAGTTCTCACAGATAACGCCAATTGTTGTAGACCATGTCCTTCAACTATCACAAACTACGTCATCCCACTAAGGTATTGTCTGCTCTAAACTTATAGTCCCTAAAAAGATGTCTCGACGATATGAGGAATATGAGTGAGAAAGGTGTTATAAGCTACCATTGGTCTCAACTTCTAGGTAATGTGGGATCATAGTACTACAATAGTCTCCAATTGAGGTTAATGGGTTTAAGAATACGACTTTTAGCTCAACGAATTTTTGTTTGAGTTTTCATAAACGATGTCAATTGTTGTTGCATCAAATTAGCAATGTTCTTAAAAATGGTGAAGCTAAACTTGAACAGTTGAAAACTCAAACTACGCCTCGTGATCTAGAAATAGAACATGTAATATTCTGCTCGTTTTTGTTAGGAATACTGTAACTTTCTGATTAAGTCCAATTTGATCTTGGGGATAATCGGACGTATTTTTGAGGATTAGGTGCTATCAAATCTCAAGGGAGGTCTGATGCATGTTGGAAAGCGTGAAATATCAAGTATGTGATTGGAGAGTGAACAACGTGCATTGACTTAAGTACAATGTACGTTGTCGAGTTAGGAAGACGTACATTATCTGAAAAAGAAGCATAACGTACGTTGTATAGGTACGACGTACGTTATCTGGGATGCAAGGATGATCGACGCACGTTGCCATCATACGACGTGCGTTGAGTTGTGTTTCTTCGAATCTGTGGCTACTGGATGCTTCACAACGTGCGTTGTGAGGTACAACGTACGTTGTGTACAGCCACAACGTACGTTGTCATTGTGTATGACATACGTTATCTTTGTAATTGTTGTTTGATCTGCAATTCTTAAAAAGGTCGAACCCCGACTTTTACCGTCATTTGTCACTCAAATCACTCCCAATCGATCTGAAACTCTCTCACATTGCTCCCGTAATGTTCCTAATCCATTTCTGAGGTAAGATCAACATCCTTTCTTCATTTCTAACTCATTTTCATGCATTGATTCATGAAAATGTCATTTGGTCGAATTTAAAATGAGTTTCAATTTTTGGATGATTCTTGATGAATGGATGTTAGATGATGCTAGATCATGTTAGATAGGACTTAGATGAACACAATTCAAGCTTTGAATAGCATGATTTGATGAGTTTTTGGTGGACCTAGGGTTAGGTTCGGGTTTGATGATTTTTAGGACGAATTGGTGTTTATTTGTGGAATCTGATGTTGGATTCATGTTCAGAGGATCGATTAGATTCAGGATATATGATTGGTTTCGATATTTATCTGTCGAAGCAAAAGTTCGATAGTTTTTAGAATAAACTTACGGTTCTAATAGTTTTGTAAATTTTTGGAAAGTTTACTCCAAATTTGTAATTTCTAAAAATTGGGAGTATATATTTTTAATTTTGAGAAGTCAAGTTTTAGATTTGTAATTTTGAAAAACTTGAAAATACATTTGTAATTTTAAGGAATTAGAATAAATTTGCGAATTCTAAGAGTTCGGGATAGAATTTAGGGATTCAGACTTATGTATGTGTAGTCGGTAATCCCAGCAGTCTTCGAGAACTGTTTTGTAATTTGTTAAGTCTCAGAGACTAAAACATAATTTTACACTGGTCCGGGACCAAACTGTAATTTTACATGGATTGTATATTTTGGGTCGAAGGTGATGGATTCACTCCCGATATAGATTTTCAGTGACTCCGAGAGTCAACATCTGCATTTGCATACCATGCATTGGTACCGCCACAATACCACATTTTGATATCTGCTATGTCTATGTTTGTTACAGCTCTGTGTGTCTGCCAGCATAAGCAGCCACTCACTAGCGGTGTTTGGCTGAATCCTCAGCATCGGATACCAGGTGACTGAAATGACAGCTTCAGACACATATATTGTGTCTTCAAAATTGAGTTAATTAATAATCGAAATTATGTGATTATTAATAACCAACGTTTTGCTATGAAAAATCTAAAGTATATATTAGTATATATATACAAGAGTATCTTGTAAATAATAGAATAAAGAAAAATATGATGCATGATTGATTGTGCAATACTATGTATGTATCACACAGAATATGGGGACACCCGACAACAAGGTATTTAGCTTTTGGTATACCAATGCTTTGTCAAGGCTGTAGTTATTGGGGTAATGGGATGATCGTGTATCCAGCCAGATACACGCTTTTATTGAGCAGTCAGGTGGCAGAGTCCACACTGCTATATGGATATTGTTATTGATCTCGTACTATAAATCCACCTATATGTATATATTGTCTGAATGCATGTGCATGACATGGATGCGAACGTTTTGGAAAATGAATTTCAGAAAATATACTATGTATATAGCGTGTATACTATATGGTATCTATGTATACTTGTGTGCGGTATTTTTAAAGGGTTTTCAAAATAGTCTTTGTGAGGCACGCATGAGGCAGTCTAACGTGTCGTTTCCTCACTAGGGATTCTTACCCATTTTTTCTTTTGTTGTCTATTGTTAACCTCTTTTACAGGTGATATTTTGGGAGCTCAGCATTTGATCCATACCTCGATCCTAGTGAGGCAGTTCTTCATTATAGTGAGTGCTCCTCGTTCGGACTCTACTTTGTTTTGTCATAGAGCTCCACATCAGGCTACTATTGGATATTGGGCTATACTTTTGTATTTTGGGATTAACTCTGATGATTTTTTATTTTTATTAATATTTTTGCTATGTTGTACATATATATTGATATATATATATATATGGTTTTCTTTCATTTATAAACATTTTTATAAATATTTTAAATAAATGTTTGAATAAGTCGGGTAGAATGTCTGTACACAAAGGCTTGTGTGAGATGAATCGGGTTTTCACAGATGGTCCGCCTCGTACGTCGGTCACGGACACGACTATGGGTTGTGACAGAACAAGAGTGAGGTCAAGTTGCTCCCTAATGAAATTTTCGATACTCAAGTCAGTAGAGGATTCATGAGAGATTAATGTGAGTTCAGCGGTGGTTAAAATGTACTTTTGCAAGTAATCCGAGTGTATATATAGAATGACAATGAGTAAGGTTTTGTGGGTTTTTAACTCATATGTCATCAACTTTAATACTAATGAACTTAATTTGTTCATCTTTTTAACTTTCAAGATCGTTCTTGAACCAATACAGCGACCAAACCCATATTAAGAATGAGCTGACTTGGTAAGTCTAAAAAAATGGAAGACTATGCCGATTAATATACAACAATTTACGAATGCAATCATATTAAAGGCCTTATGTATACCAATAGCTAGAAAGTTGATACTGAAAAAAGAGGAGAAAAATAATTAATGGATATAATTGTGGAATCGATTTTTTTTTTCTTTTTTGTGAAAAAGAAGGAGAGGGGGTGGCCAACGTCCATATAACCCGGTTAGATATGACCATATGGACCATCTCTTGCTACAAAATGTTCAAAAAGTCGAGTTTAACAGTAGCGAAACCTCATCACTATAACACTACAACTAAGACTAGCGAAAAGGAGTCAAACCAGGAGCACTTTGAGCTAAAACCCCAAGAACGTCCCTCATGAGAATCTGATCTAGGTGCACAACAAAACTCCAAAACCCTTACAGCTAAACTACCACAGTGAAATTGGATTTAAGACTATTAATCTGTAAACATTTATTTATATCCGGATCTTCGTCGCCTTTTTCTGTGGGGATATGAGTATCGCCTATGAACTGCTGGTTCCATTTCAGACTTTTCCTTCCTCTTTATTGGAGGTTCTTGCGTTGTAAATCGCATATAAGAAAAGGGCAACGCCAAAAAAAATCTTTATTCTTTCTCATTTTGAATGCGACATGTGTTAGCCTTTGTCAAATTCTGCAGGACTCTTATGGCTTACCAACAACTATTAGGCTACTAGGGTTGGGTGGCCCATTGTCGGCTTCATGGACGATTAAGTGCAACTATTAGGTTGTGTTTGGGTAAAAAGATGGAAAGTGAGAAGAAGGGAGTAGGGAAGAGAAGGGAGAAGAAAAGAATTTCATCTTTTTGTTTAGTTTGTTCCAGGAAAAAGGAAAGAAAAAAAATAGATTGAAGGTGCAAATTTGCCCCTTGTTTCACAAGAGTACTGAGTTTGATTAGATAGTATAAATTAAATTGTGTTAGTAACTGCCGGTATTTAGACAGAACGAGTTTATCCATCCATTACAATGTGACTCACTATTGATAGACGGAAACATAATTTTCCTCAAACAATGCATATGTTTTTCTTCTAAATAGACCCTAAGGCCTAAACATTTAGAATGTCATGAACTCCTCCAACATTCAAAAGCCGGAGAGGTTGGGAACTCCATTTTGCGATTGCAATTTTGTTTGACAACATCGTATATAGTATATCTTGTATCTACTTTTGTTTGAAAACATAGAAAACTTACAAAAACTTGGCAACTAAGTCTTTATGTTCCTTTGGATATATTTCACATCGAATTATCAAACGGGACACAACAAACAAACTAAAAAAATCAGAAGAATCGGAGATGCCGAGAGTTAAACAATTGTCTTTAAACAGTTGTTTATGTACATTTCTCTTGAAAAATACCCAACGAAATGAAGAATAAATCTTGCAAATAAAATTGACATTCATCTGATCATCTTGGAGGCTGTTCTTGTCCTTCTCACATTAAATTTCTCCACCCTAAAACCTTCAAACTCATAATCAGTGTCATTTTCATCTTCTTCATCAACCAAGTACTGTACATGTGAAATTTCTTTTTTCCTTTTCCCCAAGCCACCCTTGAGCCAATTCACCACCTCCATCATGCTAGGCCTATTATCAGGATTACTATCGGTGCATTTCAGTGCAATTATGATCACTGATTTTAATTGAGCTTGATCATACCTACCCTTCAATTTAGGGTCGGCAATATGATCAAATGCACCCTTTTGGACATAAGGGGTGACCCATTGAACTATGTCACGTTTGAGTCCACCAGGGAGTTTCTCAAGTGGCTTTTTAGCACTAATTATTTCTAGAAGTAGAGTTCCAAAGCTATACACATCACAAATCTCCGAGACTTTTCCCCACAGAGCATATTTTGGAAACAAATAGCCTAGCGTTCCCTTCACCCTTGTCGTTAAATGAGTAACGCCATCTGGTATCAGCTTCGCGAACCCAAAATCAGCAACTTTCGCCCCAAAATCTGTGTCTAAGAGAACGTTACTTGCCTTTATGTGCCTGTGTATTATATGAGGACTGGCCTCATGGTGCAAGTACCTAAATAATTTTTCATAACCCAATTATATGAACATGTTAATGCACAACAAATTGTGAAATATCATATCTTAATTAATAATTGGAAAAATGAGATAATTAAGGTCAGTTTGTTGATCAAACTTACGTTAATCCTTCGGCGGATCCAATAGCAATGCTCATTCTTGGAGGCCAATCAAGTAAATAATCAGTGGCGAGTTGGCCGTGTAAATGGGTGATTAGGCTATGATTAGCCATGTAATCATAGACAATTAGTCTTTCATCACCTCCTGCATAAAATCCTCTTAATTTTAGTAGATTTTTATGCCTCACCCTCCCTAATATCTCCATTTCTACTGCAAATTCCATCTCCGCCTTTGCGCTCATCGCTTTCAGCCGTTTTACTGCTATCTACAAATTTGATTAATTTCATTAAAAAGCCATTTTATGTGAAATTCAATTGAATTGCTTTGAAAAGAAAAACTATATGAAAGAAAGATAGAAATAAAAATACGTACCTCGACGCCTTTACTTGTGCGACCCCAATAGACACTTCCAAAGCCACCTTCTCCAATCTTGTTATCGTTATGAAAATTGTTTGTAGCATGAAGAAGCTCCTTCAGTGTATATATCTCCCACGGATAATCTCTACTCTTATTTTCGCTGGAAAACACATAACTATAATTTTAATTATGTTGAATTTAACGTTTAATCTTAATTAGTATTAGATTGTCCTCTGTCTATATACGTAATTGGTATATCAATAATCCAAATTCAAGTAATGTGAGCTTTGCGGTAGGTTCTTGAATTTGGATTAGCATTAGATTGTCCTCCGTCTATGTATGTAATTTAATCGGTTTGTACCATTAAACAAGTGTTATATATGTAATGTAATATTATGTGTGCCTGACACTAGCCGTTGTAGGTTCTTCTGATATCCTGTTAGAGCAGCATAATCGACCTAAACATTTCCAATTCATTTCCTTGAATAGGGAAAGTGGAATATTAAGAAAACTTTGATGAAGAATTAATATAAAAAAGAGGAGACAGTTTGGGGAAGGAAGAAGAAAGAAGAGTTGGAAGTAGCAAGGAGGAGGCAATATTGGGAGAATCCAAAGCACAAAGAGAAGAGCCGTGGGGAGAAGACAAATTGCAGCCTTGGAAGTCAAGGTACAATTATTTGACAGCAAGATGTGGAGTTTGTTCACTAGAATGCATACAACATGGATGTAATTTTATGTTTGTTATTTTTTGCATGGCTCTTCTCCCAATGCTTATGTGGCATTTTTATTTTTAATTCATTATTTCACAATTATTTATGTATGAAATGCTTTGTCATATCTTTTATTTACAATTTAAAAGTTGGATTAAATAATTATTGTCTACAAGTTCCAATTTGAAGTGTGGAATTATATTAATACGAGTTTATTTGATAAAAAAAATTAAAATCAGAATTTTTAAACATTTCTCTGTATATTAAATTACTTATAAAAAAGACTGTATATTAAATTGTTTATGTCTTATTCAAGTTCTTGACAGACTGGAAATTCGTCAATAAAGTATATTTAGTCACTGCAGAGCATGATTCAGCTTATATGTTAATGAAAAAAGAGAAAAGTTAAAAGAAGTGGTGAAATACGTATGGTATATATTAATAATAATAATTTTCAATAACAGTTGTATTAGAAGATATAATATATATAGTATATTCTACAAATAGTTTTTTTTTTTACGTATTGCACCCAATATCTTGGGTTGCCTCTCGTCGAGCTGAAGGGACTTAAAAGGCCCAGACTAATCTGAATTCAGTAGTTTGATAGACACCTCAAAAAGTAAGATTCGTACCACCTACATTGTTGTGTTTACAAGACTCAAACTCGAGATCTCTAATTAAGCTGAAACATTTACAAACAGTATTTTAATGCAATGGAAAGTGACATACATTTTTTAAAAATTTATGCTCGATTATCAATTAATTGGATTAATCAGGATGTTAACCTCCGATTTTGAAAATCAATAGTTTGAGTATTGTTTGGCCGGACATGAATTAAATTTAACCAACATATTTTAAATATTTAAATTGATTATGTCATGCTGGTTAGATATATTGTCAGTTTAAGGTTCAACATTGGGTCTATTAGTTTGTTACACAATATTCTACTTACGGAACAAAAGGGCAAAAATCACAAAAACATACTTAATGTTATTCAAATAGGTGAAAATTGATACGCCAAGGGATTCAAGTCACATGTTCTTTTTCCTTTTTCTTCATGGAAGAAAATGATTTTTTGTCGAAAGAGAAATCAATTTTCATTTAAATATAGAAGTTACATAAATAGCATCAAATGAAAATAACTGTAAAAATATTTTTTAACTTTTTTCAATAAATTTCTGCATATATAAAAAATAAACAAAAACTACCAACAATAAACCAAGAGTAAAAGATACTATATTTCAAAATCATATTTTAATTACTTTATTTGAAAATTTCCTCTCAAATTTGCACCATCCACAGGCCTATTCCAATTTCATTCGAAAAAACATACAAATAGACAACAAAAATATATATTTTTTGACAAATAATGCAACACCAAAACATTTTAAAAAGCACCACACACGAAGAAAAATATTTTGAAAAATACCACAATTTGACCACTTTTACTGCACGTCAGAGTTTGACCAAGCGCTAAAAATTTTGACTATGAGCGATAAGTACAAAATAGATACAAAATGTGTACAAAATGAATACAAACAAAAAATAATTAAAATACTATTTTTAATATTATTTTTATTATTTGAGTATAAAATCAGTTTAAAACGTTTACACAACATGTACAATCTTGGATATTACAAAAATGTGAAATTATAAAATTTATATACAAACATGTATAGACAAAACAAATAACGAGTACATAACTGATTAGTAACGTGTACAAACTTATATAGCACCTGCAATTTGGGAGAGGGAGGGGGGAGAGTACGATGTGTACAAATAACGAGTACATGACCGATCAACAATCCAAACAATTGGGACGCGGGGGTGGGGGTGAGGAAATGAACCAGAACCATCAAAAGAGAGAAAGCCAAAGGATTGAAACGAGGACGACAAAGAAGAAAGACAAATAAGAGAAGAAAAAAGAGAGGGATGAAGAAGAAAATGAAGAACAGATTGGAGATCTTATATGAGAGCGATGAAATGAAGAAAGAGATACAGGAGAAAGGAGTAGACAATAGGAGAGAGAGTGAGAGATACTGTATCCGCCGGCAGAGAGTGAAATCAAGGAAAAAGGACATCGGCGGCGACAATTGTTCTGACAAGTTGAGAGACAAAGAGTAAAATGAAGAAAGGGGAGGCGATTGTAGTTTTGAAATGGAAGGGAAGGAGAGAGGCGAGAGAGAGCAGGAGAAGAAGGAGCAGGTGGTTTGGGTTTAATCAGGTGCATTCAAAAAGAGAAGGGACAAATTAGAAGCAAGAAGGAGAGGAGAGAAGAGAGGGACAAACGAAGGATGAGGTAGGAGAAACCAAAAATTGAGAAATTTCTGAAAAAAAGTGTTGGATTGGTATCTTTTTCAAAATGAGGTCGAAGTCATTGTCGTGTAATTTCCTCATTTCATTTCGGTCTGTATGGATTCGGTAATGTTGGCCCGCTTGTTTCTGGCCCGTTTAGTATTGGCATGAATTTGCCTGTTTGTGATCATGGGCTTCATGTTCACCTAATCGACAACCAAGCAATTGTCTTGATCATGATAAGAGAGAATAATTCGGGAGTTCCACAAACGTTAAGCAACTATTTCCCGATAAATGGATTAAAATAAGTTTCTAGCTGTGAAGTTTCAAGCATAAAATTATTTTTTGGTGGCACAATTATTGCACAATCTCAGCAAACTATTTTCCTTTCCAGTAAATCAAATTAAATTAGGAGCATGCTTTTTAGTATAATTGGCTTTATGCCTCGCTCCCACCTGCCGTCTGCCGACTTCATTCTTTTCTCTGTTACTATACTCACAAATGCAATACATTATTCTTAATTAAAAAACAGACTGAACAAATCATAATTTGATGATAGGGAGAACAAATCGTTCCAAATCTTGCTTCACTAACAGTGTAAAATGGAGGATTTGATGGCCCCTTCTATCTCATCCCTATATAGATTGATGTGATAAAACTATTTATGTCGGAGAATAAACCAGAACACATACATAAAAAACAAACATTAGGTGATTAGATTGACCCTATTAGACCTCGTTGATGATTGAATCGATTGTCAGGATCATACTAGTTGCGGACGCACATTTTTCACAACCTTCACAAGGAATGAGAAAAACAATGGCGAAAAACATCACATTATATGTATTTGCATGAGCTAGACTCATCAATAGATTTCTTATAATTTGCATAACCTTATAAGCAGAATTTTGATCTATAACACTTACAGTTTCAAAAATTTCTACCTTTCATACTTCATTTTCCAAGTCCTTTTGGGTGTAATTGGCTAAATGCTATTTTTTCCATGGGAACTGATACACTGATTTGTTTCGCGGATCCGTTAGTTTAAAATCAACAAAGTGCATAAAGAAATAAACAAGACCAAAGCAAATCAAAACGCCAAGGGGATAACACGCCGATTATACAAGCAATACATATACGTTTCTTTTGGAAATAAAATATAAAAAGCTTGTCAGCTAAAATTGATAAAAATTTCGTGACCAATGTGAATCCACGATTAATTACATTTCGCAAGAAACCAAAAGGAGCTTTAAGGTGTGGCTTCTTAAATGGTTGATCAAGACAATTCAAGTTAAAGCCAATTCCAATATTACTGAGAAAACTGAAGCCAAGAAGCCACTTAAAGATAAGGATGGTTCGGCCGCTACACGAAAATCCAAAGTGATAGGACCAACAAGGAGTTTGCACACCGATAATTATGAGGGAGATTGAATCTGATTTTTTTATTAAAAATTACAACGTGATTTTATCCTCTGCTCAAGCTATCGGAGTCGACAATGAAGATAATCGTACGTGGGACATTGGATAGCAATTCCTCAATTTTAAAGATGAAGGGAAGGAAGCTGCTCTTGAGACTTTGAAAAACGACATTATAGACGATCTAGTTTTAGCTGTTTGAGCTTTATTTTCGCTAGAATTCTATAGGATACTTTCATAGTTTTTTTTTATAAGCACGACTTCTAGAGTTTTGTACCAGCATATTTTTCAAGATTTTTTTAGAATACCTCTTCATGTTTTGAATGAATAAAATTACATAGCAACGACTTATAAAAAAATTGATAAATATGACAAACTAAATTTTAGTTTAGCTATCTTAAAATCGAGTCTCACTCCATGCATATGAAGAGAATTATAATTTAAAACACAAGAGACCCTTGCATACTTGTATGAAAAAAGGAGACCCTTACATTAGATGATGTGAGACACTTTCATACTTATGATCAGTAAACGAACACAATCAATCTCAAAGGAAACTGCTTTTAAACAAGTAAATTAACTCACCCGCAACATATAAAAGGGCAATATATACATGGATCAACATTAGCAATATATATATATATATAGGAATGATGACATCTAATTTTTAACATAAAAATATTATATAGAGTTTTTTCCATAAATATAAAGAAAAGAAAATCACATAATATTAGTTCGAATTCAACTACTTTTTAATGACTAATCAAAGGAAAAAAATTAAATGGATTCAAGACGATAAGAAAACTCATCATATGCAGCTGATAATTAACACAAATTAAGTCAGATGCCACAAGACCACTTGAATGCGTGCAAGAATGTATGTATACAAGTCATGCATGCATAGAAAATATACAAGGACAGACCGAGTTTGATTTATTTGATGCAATTGGCACACAATGATAAAAAATGGATGCATTTACTGATTAAAATCTATGCAGACTCTACTCATAACCAGACTCTAAAAGAGTAAACAAGAGTCATACGAGCTTACTCAACTTATGTATAAGTAGAAATGAACTTGTTAATTTCCCTTTTGTAATGTTTTTGCAAAGTGATTATTGATATTCATTATCATTTTTGAAGTTCAAATTGATATTGCAGAATAATGTTCATGCATGTAAATAATATTCTTATTCCAATTAATACTCAAAGCATATCCTTTCCTTCCTCCACCAATCAAACTGAAATATGTATAACACATTCCTACTGAGAGTTAAACCTGCAATAGCGGACATGTACTCGTGGCAACATCAGCTATATATATAGCTAGGTAACTCGTTGGAAAGAAGACATATACTAATCCGGGTATAGCTAGGTAATTTCCTGATCCGAGGCCTCCTCAAGCAGTCAATAACCACCCTTCGACATTTATTTCAAACACAAAATCACATCATTCAGTTTTCGTTGTAATCCAGCTTGATCAATGCAACCCATATCGTTGCTAGCCTGCATGCAACACAAATTTTCCAATTCAGTTAGATTGAGTTTTTCTTAGCAAATTAATTAGTCTATTTACACTTATATCTATTTACACTTATATATACCTGGCAGTGGATTGTAGTGTATAACCTGCCATCTTTCTTTGTGGAGACACAACTATCAACATCAAGTCCCTCTTCAAGCACAGCTTCCAAAAATTTTGATAGAACAAAACCCTCATCTTCATAATCACTAGTTATGACAATTTCTGCTCCATTCAAGTAAGGCCTGACACTGACATTAGTATTTTCCGAGCTTTCACTTCCTTGATCCTCAACAAAATTGGTGGAATTGGACAATCTTCTGAGTTTGTCTCTCTTGACACTCAAATCTCTAATGTTGTTCTTAAGGTATTCTATGTAATTCACAGCTCCATTTAGATGATCTGACATTGAACGCTTTCCCTGCAACCCCCACATCAACAAAACCCTAAAATAAAAAACCCAAATCAACAACACCAACTTCTGTAGAAAGTGCTCAGTCGGAGCTGGAACTTCGTGCTTTTCAACATTTCATATTTGGACTTACATAATTATATACGCAACCCTAGTAAATTAAGCTACCAACATATAAGATTATACTCGAAAATTAGAGAAACAAGAAATAATGGTGACTAACCTTTATTAATTCAAGAGGAAGCAAAGATCGAAGGGATGCATGAAGAGTGGACATTTGTTGCCTTCTTTGACGCTCGATCTCTTTACGGAAGATCTTCTTCTCGTCACTCGACGGGATAGCATTTGAGTTATTGCTGTTTGAAGCTCCAAATGCTTCATGCGGTTGTTGCCCTTCTCCCACAAAGTTGGTTAGGTTTCTTTGATCAACTTGCAAGCCCAACATCAGATCTTCTTCAGCAATGTTTTCATGTTGCGGATTATGAAAGATTTGGGACGAATATTCGTCACCTTGTCGGAAGGGAAACATTAAGGAAATTAAAAAGAAAAAAAGGGTAATCAATCTTGTAGTTTAGTTGTATGATCTTGTTGATATAACGGTCAATTGATGAAGATACTGATGATGATTAGGATGCTTAATGTCCCTTATTAATTGGATTAAGATAATAAATTATTAGTCTATGTATGTGTGTAGAGCGTGATATTCATTTAAATAGAAGTTGGACAATTAGACTATTTAAAGTTCTTTTTTGTAAGTTGTTTAAGGTGTTATATCAAACTAAAATTTAGTATTTCGCCTCATACAGATAATCCACTATTCCTTTTAAGATGTCCCATAAAGATTATCACTTTTCTAAATAAATTTTATTTTTTGTTTTACTTTCCAGTTTTTGCCTCTTATTAATTGATGAAGACTTTTAATATTTAACAAAATCTTCATAATATTTATTATATTAATTAGGATATAAATACAAAATGGCATCTTATTTATTATTTTTTAAATATTTGTATAAAAAGAGAGGTGACAGTTTTTATGGGATGGAAGGAGTAATTAAAATGAATAGAGTGAATAGCTAAAACAATGTTTTTTTTTGATAGTTTAAAACAATGTCTTTTAAAATTAAAGTTCTAATAAATCTTTTTACTTTGATAGATTAAACCAACTAACAACGTGTTTTGAACTCTTGTTATCATATTATTGGTCTTTCATCATTAAATTCATACCAAAATAATTAGTAAATAGATTCAATTTTATTATCAATTTAATAAATTATAATTTAAAAAATTTAAAATATAAAAAAAAAGATATTAGTTTTCATTATTAAGTAAGTAAGTAATAAGATACATGAACTAAGTATATATAAATAAGCGCTCGTTTGGTTCAAATAGTTTATTGCAAAAAAAAACTCTCAAGTAACTTTCTCATTTGGACCTTATCGGTAATTTATTTTCTAAGGAGTAAGGAATCAACTAAATTAGTCAAAGTTCCTTTTGACTTTACATTTTCTCCATATCAAACATATATGAATTTTTTAATCATTTTTAAAAAAGTTACACTTTTTTAATTAACTTCCTTACTATCAAACAAGCACTAAGAATTTCTTTGAAAAGTGGCATTAACCTGCCAATGACAATGTCATTCATTTTACTGTTGGCACAACTTTTTGAATTCATGCCTTTAATTAATTTATTTATTTTTTGAAACTGAGAATTCATGCCGTTAATTTACAACATGTACCACATTTGCTAATTAATAAAACATTTCACACTACTGCAAGAACGATTAAAAACGTGGCCTCTTGGAGTTTTTACTTATAGGGTTTATATAGCATTCACATTTGGTGGACCATATATATGTCGGTGGAATTCTTTCAACCATTGCTGTAGAGTTTGTTGAATATTGCTATTGAAGTTGCTGCGGAAAATGAAAAAGACAGGGCAATTATGCCTTTTCAATCATTTCGTTCTTGGAATTACATGTGTGAATCGAACTTCTGTTTTACATAGTTAGAAAAATCTGTCAAGCTCTTTTTACCCATATATCTATCATACTTAACACAGCTTGCACAAAAAATATTTTAATGGTTAGCACATTATTAATTTTGTGGATATGATTCGATCTTTTTCTTTTGGCATCCTGTTTTTAATAAAGTTGGGATATATATATATATTCCTCGACTTGATTTGACTTTACAGCAACCTATCACATTTGATACCCGATTTCTGCAGTTGGAAAAAATATATAAAATTGTGCCAAAAAACGTAGTAATTGATTTCTAGGATTCCCGTAACGTGATGAACATATAGAATCTCAAATCAAAATAGGAGGGAAATTAAAGTAAATCTACGACAGAATCTTAAGTTAAGGAAGACAATGTGACACATTTTTTCGGATACTGCCTCTGTAATCAAGGAATTTGTATTATAACCATCGCGAATTTGGGTCCGTACTTAACAAGAATTAGGCTTCTTAGTTATAAAATCATTGATTTCCCAGAAAGAAAAGAATGATTTTTTGTATGAAGATTCCAAGATACACATCACATTAGGGTGCACACGGTTCGGTTCGGTTTTGTGAACAAATCACCAACCGAACCAAACGGTTCGATTTTATTCTCTGGTCATCTGTAGTCAAACTGTTAGTTTTAACGTTCGGTTCGGTTAGTTTTTAATTTAGTTTGGTTAGGTCAAATTTAATCGGTTTAAAATATAAGTAAAATTGGAATTGATAAATTGCTTGGTTGTTTGTTTTAGGTTTGATTTGGTTTGGTCGGTTTTGAATAAATATATACATAAAAACCAACATAGTGGTAAAAAGAAGGCTAAGTTCGGTTCAATTCTGTTCGATTTTTGAACAGATAAAACCACAATCGGACCGAACCTTTCGGTTTTGACAATTCCTCATCTACATCCATCTAGTTGGTTTCAGTTTCATTATTGGTTCGGTTCGGTTTAAAACGCTTCAATTTGGTCGGTTTTTTTAGTACGGTCGGTTTTTTGTTCACCCCTACATCACATAGACGGGTTCTACTGCTACATAACCAGGATATTAGCTAACGTTATTATTAGTATTTTTTTTTTAATGTTTTTTGTATCATCGTTTTGCGCTTGTGTGAGATTTTGGGTATCAATAATAGAAGCAGTATCAAGATGAGGATCTCCAAAATTGATCGACTTTAATTTATATTCTATATTGGGTGGTCCATGAATTAGGAGAAGACGATATATTATTATATAAGGAAAGCTTAAAAAAATGTATACATCAAGATTAGCTTAGATGTTTCATATCTTCTACATCTCTCATAATTATGCACATTCTTGTTAATACGGAGTTGTTAACCTTGCAATCCAATTGTTGCATATCCAATAAAATTTTATGAATTAGACACATCCATACACGTAAACGTCTAATGTAGATTCATTTATATATATACCCACACAATTAAGATCAGGCCCATCCTCCATTTCTTTTTTCATATCAAGTGTAGTTCTCGTGTCTGAAGTTTAGGATTAATTATGAAAAACAATAAAAGGTATATATATATGCAAGAAAAAAATTCATATTAATAATTGTCCAAATGACATAATATAACGTTTTACATTGATAGTTCTTGCTGAAAAGATGCTCATCAATATGGTTCGTTGGTTGAGCACCATGAAATTCTCAAAATTTCCCTCTTTGCTTACAATGTTGCATCACTTTTGTGTACTATTAGCAAGTTCGTTAATGATCCACTACTAGTTATTGATCAATTAATTAATTAATTAATTGGCGAATTAAATAAGAGTTTAGCTCTTTCAGCTTTTTCACATATCATTAGCTGTCTTCTAGACAAATAAATAAGAGAAAAGATAGTAACATTGGAGCTTTGTGTTGATGTCTAGGTGCGACTAACCTTTCCAAGAAAGCTGCCGATCAAATTCGTGCCTTTTTCTTTCAATTTTTTGTTCAAATAAAATTGATTCACACCACCTTGATGGAGTTTCAAGTTCTGATTTAAATTAGTAGTTGACGGGTACTAATACTAAAGATGTTTTAACACTACTAAATTACCAGTTTATCAGTATACTTCACAAAAATAAAAAATGTAATTAAATTTTTCCTGCTAATTAGCAAGAAAATAAATTTCTAACTAATTACCAAAAAAAGAAATTTCTAACTAGCTGATTAGACTAACCTCTCCAAGAAAGAGTTAGCCAGAAAAGAAATTTCTAGCTAATTAGCAAGAAATTTTTTTTCCTGCTAATCAGCAATAAAATTTCTAGCTAATTAGAAAGAAAAAGGAAATTTCTAACTAATTTCTGAGAAATTTTTTTCTCACTAATCAACGATAAAATCTCTAGCTAATTAGTAAGAACAAACAGTATTCTCACCAATGCACAATATTCAAAAGTATCGTTAAATTATATGCGGAAAATGAAAATTAACAAGAAAATTCTTTCCAAAAACAAAAATTTCTCATTATTGAGCGAAAAAATCGACCTTTTTGATGAAAAATATGCGGATATATTAGCAAGAGCATAAGAGGAGCTCCCCAGGAACCTAGAAACTTAGGAGCCTAATCTTTAGAGTTGAGAAGTTTGAAGTCTAAAAGTTGAACACATCTAGAGCTCAAGAAACTTCAAATTCAAAGACATTAATTTCGTCAACTACAAATGTGTACTTACGTAACAACAACAATTTTTTGTTAATTATCACGTGAATTTCCCTTGTAAAGTGTGGTAAATATGATTTTGTCAGTCCGTCGAACACGAGGATTATATTCATAAGATATGTTCCGTCGAAACGAAAATCATAAGCTGGTCACCGTTTCAATGAGTAGAATTAAATGTTATCACCATTATCAAGCATTTGCAGAACTGATAAGAGCAGATCGAAATTTCAAATGCTACCAAACTCCAATTCAATGACTGTTGTCATATATATGTAAGACATTACGCTAAAGTTTTGCGGTTCAAAAAAACACCAAAGTTTGATTGGCTTATATCATATGTCTGCTCATGTTGCATCGTTTCTTGACAGATAACTACATCATTGCAAGTCAATAGGTTTCAGATTTTTATTCTGTCCTTAACACTCAATGGCCAAGAGTAACAATAATGATTAGAATAATTATATCATTGCGGATAGCTTATTCACCACATTATATCTTTTGTCTTGAAAATAAATTCGTGACGAGGACTATAGGATTTTAACTCCTGTGCATACATTTTTCAACCTGTAAGAGAAACATACATGAGTCATTTGCCATTTCATAATACCACAACTTTGGAGGAAACAAAAGGGAAAAGTAAAGGCCTGTTTAATTTAGAAAATAATTTTTTGTTTTATTTTTTTCATTTTTTGAGTTGTTTTATTTTTTAAAATCTGAAAATTTAGTTAATAGAAATCATTATTTTCTATAAAGAACAAATGAAAGTTTGGAACAAATTTTTAACTTTTGATTTCTGTTTTCTAAATTTAGAGAATTTTCAGAAAATTTTTTGGAGAGTTCTATGGTTAGATGCATGTTTGGTGGACTGAATCAAGAGCATTAATTCTGATCGTTGGATGGAGAAAAATAAATGTGAGCCATTAGATATGTAGGGAGTAGACTTCCTCGGTTATGAAATTTTAAAAAATTAAGTAAAATTAATAAAAATTAAGTAACTTGTCAGTTACTTAATACTTTTTGCTTTTAAGTAAAATTATGCCTTTTGCTGTTGAGGTCTTTTATTTAATTTTTTTACCGTTTATTAAATTTTAACAAATTAAGTAAACATGTAAGAAATTAAGTACTGATAAGTTACTTAATTTTTTTCACTTGTACATAATTTTAGAACCTTTTACTTATTTTTTACCTTTTAAAAAATTTTTAAAAATTAAGTAAAAATAAAAAAAATAATTAAAAATTGAGTTACTTAATTTAAGCACATTTTACTTAATTTTACATACTTTTACCTAAGTTTTTTAGCTCTAAAAAAATTATAAAAAATTAAGTAAAGATAAAAAAATTAGTATCTGGTAAGTTACTTAATTTAATTAACTTTTACTTAATCTTAGATTTAGTGACAAAATATTTTTTTGTCTCTAAATGTAAAAAATAACTAAAAGTTACTCAGATTAAGTAAAATTTAATTAAATTAAGTAACTTACCAATTACTAAAATTTTTTTACCTTTATTTATTTTTTTATAATTATTTAAGAGCTAAAAAAAATAAGTAAAAGTGTGTAAAATTAAGTAAAATGTAACTCAAATTTTACTTAATTTTTTTGCTGTTACTTAATTTTCATTTTTGAAAATTTTATAAAAGGTAAAAAATAAATGAAAGGTTTTAAAATTATGTAAACGGTAAAAAATTATTATGTAAATGGTAAAAAAATTATTATATAAAAAGCCTAAAAGTTACGTAAAAAATACTAAAATTAAATAATTGACAGGATACTTAATTTTGTTCACTTTTACTTAATTTCTTAAAATTCCGTAACTGAATGAGTATACTCCTTATACATCCAATAACTCACATTTATTTTTCTCAATCCAACAGTCAGAATTAATGGCCTGATTCAGTCCACCAAATAGCCACCTGACTCTAGAATTCACCAAATTGTCTAGACTAAGCAGACTTTAATTTTTTTCATAGTATTTTTTCCTTTTTCTTGAAATAAGAAAAAACTTTTCAAGCCAGGGACATGCTTTCTATATATTTGCTAACAATACATAATACATGTACTGACAGAACCATGAATAGTAGTACTATAATAGCATTTACATTTGTTCTTTTACTAAAGAATGTAAGTATCAGTAGTACACAATGTTATGGCGAAAATCTGACAGCAATGCATATATATACACATATGAATGTGTCACAGGTAAATATATTAGAGTCAATTATGACTCGCGTAGCCATCTTAACAGTCCATGCAAAGATGAAACAAGGAAAATACGGTAGGGATCTGTATGACAAGGAGATTTTAGCAAAATGGCGAATCTTTGTGAACTGGCAAATCTGGCATCTCTTCCTGATCAAGATTATATTGCAGATTTTAATAATGGGAATGTTAGAAGTATGAATCTTCTGATAAATAAAACTCATGAAACTTAGGCTTAAACAAAGTTGCCGGTTGGTGGCAAAACAAAATTGTCATTACTTGTGCCGTTATGCTAAACAATTTGACACAAAAGCTAATATTCCTGTGTTAAAAACATCATGCCAGTAAAGCAAAAACCAAAAACATTATTAGACAAAGACAAACTCAATTGTAAATATCCACACTAGAAATATGTAGCTTGCAATAATTTCCTTAATCACGAGAAAGTTAATATTAACTCACTGTGATATGTAGAAGAATTCACGAGGGAAATCTCGAAATACCATGAATGCAACAAAAAAGTAGACTGGTTTATGAACAGTATCAGTAATATGATTAGAGCAAATGAAGAGCTAGAGCATGTAAAGGGTTGAGACAAGTATTATTTTCCATTTGCAATTAAGTTTTCAAGATTATGAAATCTTTTCTTTCAGAGGTATCCTAAAACGCCATGCCTAAAACCACAAACATGTATTATTAGCTAGGTTCAAGATATCTTTCCATGCTGGTATCAAACATTAAAACAAAGGCCATGCAAGCTCCAAATGTATGGATATACTTAATTTTGTAATTAGACAACTTAGCCATCCATCATGAACACTGTTTCTGCAAAGAAATAAAAGATAATGACCATCAAGCAAAATATACCAGGAAATTTAAACCTCCAGAGAAATTTAATTGGTACAAAGACCTTAAACTTTTTTCAAGTTGTTTTCACAAAACTATGCACTAACATTTCGAAAAATAATGGCTTCATTATTAGAAAAACGCAATGAGTTGGAGTAAAGTACTTTCTTAAAACCAAATACCGAATGTTTTGGAGTGGGTGAAAAATCAATAGTGAGTCAATTAAACAAAAATAGGTTATCTACTCAAGTCAAGAGTCAGAATATCGTAACAAATACTGTTAATTGGTGTTATCAATCACTCAATCATCATTGTACTAGGAGAAGTAGGTTCGAGCAGGCGTGTTAACTTCTCCTGCAACTCAGAAAAATTTAGGCACGTTGGACCATCACCCTGTGGAGCAAAAATACATAAATCAGAGTAAAATTCATTCTTAATAGTACACAAAACCCTAACCTATTGATCAAAAACATTTAATTGACCACACCTCAGTTTGAATTACACTATGAAACACACTTCCATTCACTTTGGTGGAAACATATCCAGCAACAGAAATTCCTTCATCAAGTAACACTTGCAAAACCCTTGATAGAGGCAAACCTGTGTTGCTTAATCCACCAGTAGAAAGCACGACCTCAACCCCACCCAAACAAGGCTGGACCAGTAAAGTTGGGGACGAATTATTTACCTCCTCATTTTCAGAAGCAAGAAAATTAGCATCCAAATTGGACAATCTTTTCAACTCATCCCTCTTATGACATAGTTCTTTAATCTTCCTCTGCAAGTGTTTTATATAGTTCACCGCCTCCTTCATATGATCAGATATTGAACGTTTTCCCTGAAAGAACCCTAAAGTGATTTAGCGAACTAATTCTTGAAAACCCATCAAAATTAACCCAACAAAAACACATAAACCGGCACTCTCTCACCTTAATGAACTCAAGAGGGAGTAAAGACAGAAGAGCGGCGTGAAGGGCAGCCATTCCTTGCCGTCTTTGACGCTCAATATCTCTATGAATCATCTTCTTATTGTCACCTCTAACAGCTTCGTCATTAGAGTCCATAGAGACCAATTTTGAGCGCCTACTTTTGGTATTGTTGATGGTAGTTGAAGTAGTATGAGTAGAAGCAATGGTGGCATGGAGTAGTGAAGCATGATGAGGCTGCAGAATCAGATCTTGTGGGAGATCGCGTAATTGATTGGGATTGGAAAAGCACAGCTCTTCGCCTTGTTGTAAAGGAAACATTTTGTTGTTGGTGTTGGAGAATTATTGGATTGAAGTGCTCTTCTTCTTCTGCCAATAATTATTTTGTTCAAGGTGGCAATAATACAAAAGCGATAGAGAGATACTGTTGCGAGGGTTTTATCATCTTCCATGGATCTGATGATTTGCTAAGATTCCTCTCATTTGTTTTGTTTTTCCAATATTTAATTAGGTGACCTCGATGTCCATATCCAAAGCTTTGCCTTGTGGTTGTGGATACAAAAGTAAAATCCACTAATTTGCGTTCACATTTTCTGGGCCTGTAAGACTGTAACCTAAGACTTCTCAAACAGCATTGTCTTGATTTAATTCATCCTGACCGTCCGTATCAAGATGATGCTTGACTTTATATTTAGACTAATGATCATATCATTACTTTAAACTTGCTAATCATTTTGACATTTTATATCCCATGGCAAAGTCAAAATTAGGGTTCTATATGTTATAGACGGGGCGGGCGGGCAGGGTCTAAGCCTTAATTTTCTAATTTCCTCCTCATAATTATACTTTTTTTTGTCAACAGGAAACCTCTAATGGTAAAGAAAAAAAATTAACAAGTTCTTAATTACCTGGCACTTAAGTAAAGTTTTTTTCACCCTCCGAAGTTATTTTTTGGTTTAAAAAAATATTTTTTGATTTTGATAAACAGCTTGATAAACTATTTTATCAATATCGACCATTAGATGTCTCTTTGGTTAAAAATAAAAATTATTTAACTTGACGTTTTATAAACTATTTCAAGTAGAGCCAATGCAATTAGCTAAATATTTGTATTTTATTTTTTCATGATAATTGAAACCTTCCAATCAGATAAGCAAGAGTAAGCAATTTGGGATCTACCATGAAAGTTAATGTGTAATGTCGTACTCATCAAAAATTATACAAATGGAGAGGTCATTCTAATGTGCTTATTGAACTGACTACTATTATCTTTTATCTCCTTCAAAAATATTTGTACTTTCATCACATCCACGAAACGACAATAAACTATTGCTTACTCTTTTCCATATAAATTTGCATTTTAATTGCTGCTTTTATCACATGTATGTGTTATATGTTCCATATACTTGAGGTCAAAATTCTCAGTTTGACTTTCTGGTTTGTTAATCATATAGGGTTTTGTAAGGAAAACGAGTAAAGTATCTAATGTACTAATTAATAAATATATTAGAAATTGATATATTCCCTCTGTCTATAAAAATAGACACATTTTATATTTTAAATGTCCCAAAATATAAACACTTATTTTTTTATTGTATTTATTATTAGAAAAGTTACAAATTTACCTTTATTTAATTTATTTTTGTAAATAATTATTTAATTACCAATACATTTAGTCAAAAGACATAAGTAAAAAAACTTACGAAATTAAGTGAGTTTAACTACTAAAACTATCATTTCTTAGTTCCGTAAAAAGTGATTAGTGCCTATGATTATAGAGCGGAGGGAGTAGTTCATTATTTAAAATTAGGCAAATCTATTATCAGAAAAATGCTAGCAACAATCTTCTTTTAGTAAAAATTATACAAGGACAAAACAATTATTAATGTTCAAGTAGGGTGCACTTTAGAAATGCAAGAACGAATGGAGTAGTCAAAAAAAAGAAGAGAGAAAAATCTAACGCATATCAACTAAAAGATTTTCGCTGGGTTAATAATAGGCATCGGTCTAGTCTATTACCCATCTGATCAATTGAATTTTGAGAGTGATTTTTGTTAACACTCCATTTTGGGACAATTAATTAAGGAATTGAGAAACGTGCATTTTTAGAGAGTTAGTATACCTATGAGGTTCATGTAATGGCCGGCGCCCGGCTGGATTCCTCTCCAGACCTTTTCCTTTGATAAATGAATCGTACACATATATTATATTAAAAGAAGAGTATCTCATATATATATATATATTGGCTGTGGTTGATTAGTGAAGCATTCCAAAGCACCTAGATGATCATAGTGGTTTGGGACCATCGGCTTTGTGTTCCCCTTCTCTTTTTGAAGTTGCACACTCTTCATTCACAAGGCAATGGAATTTGAGAAATTTTGGTACTCTGAATTCAGCTTTGAGTTCAATTTTTTTAAAAAATATGTATATAAAACAGGTGCATATCATCATGTAAAATGCTTAATACAGATATGGATTTAGAAATTATTGGTGTATACTTTTTTTTAATAAACCACCAGATATTTAGACTTCAAAAATCAAGTTTTTAATTTTTTTATATATATTTAAAATTTGAACTCGAAATCTCTAGACAAAAAGGGAGAAACTCCTATCATTCTACTACAAACATCGTGGTGAAAACAAATTATAAGTAGAAGAACTATATTTGTATAATATGGGGTGAGTTAGGTCAGTGTGAAGCAGAGCAAGGAGCATGAATTAGGCAGTTGGGTCAAAACGCCTCAATAGTTACCTGGACCACTCCCAACAATATCTTAGGGATCAGGATGAAGCTGACCCAACGGTTCCCATAGAGCTAATCAAAACCGATCTTATGCTTCCACATATACATATTAAATATATATTAACGCTTTCTTGATACAATAAACTAAATAAATTTTGCATTATTGACTATTGAGGCCACTCTTTCACGTGGTCATTGTGTAAATATGATTATTTTTCATTACGAAATAGTGCTGTTTGATGGGGGTTTTTTTTAATTATTTTCTTGCTTTTGGATGACCAAAGAACTAGAAAGTAGCAGTTCGAAGATATGTATTGGAGTTTTGATTTAATTTTCTTCAATCAATATAATAGGGAAAAAAACAAATGTTTGTTCTGCCGGACTAAGCAAAGAGTGAGAATAGGTCGTCACACACACAATCCTAACAAACCTATATATTGAATTGGATTTTATTCCCTTCAATAATAAAAATAAGTTGCTAGGTTGTAAAACATCATTTTAATAATCAGAAATCCTTCGTTAGTGTGCTCAAATCTTTATTTGGTTCCGATAACAAACATATGAAGAATAAAATGAGAGGATTATGGATGACAAGGCAGTGCAGAGAATCCATTTAATTAAACAAATTGTTGAGCTATCAAATAATCAACAACTGCATTTCTTTCAAAAAAAAGCTGCCAATTGCCATACTAGATAGGCCAGAAGATTTTATTCGCTACTATGCAAAAAATAAATTAGATAATGATTGAGATAGTTATTTAAATTATGCTCTAGGTTTAAGTTGGAATTTTTTTAGAAAAAAAACAAGCAAAGAGGAATTTTGTTCTTTGTCGTCCAAAAATTAAGTATTGTTTTTCTTTTCGATTAAGTAGGGCAAGAGAAGGAGAATTATTACATCAAAGTTAATAAAAGAATGTTGCACGGTTTTATTATTATTTTTTTGGTTCGATCGGGGCTCAGCTTCGTACATTACTTGCTATAGTTTTAGTTTGAGTGAGAAGTGGTCGTCGAATTACGAATTCTTTATAAACAACTGAACTATAAAATATGTTATCAAGTATTTTTTAAAATAAAGAAATTTTTATGTTAAAATAATCAAAACATCAAAGTAGAAAATATGGAAGTTCTTTTTTTCTTCTTACATATTTATCAGTGTTGTTACATTTTGACTGTTGACTTAAAAGCTGATTAAGCCATGTAAAGTGGCTTCACTTGTGAAGGCCCTGTTAACCATATGAAAGACAACTAAAAGGATTTCATGGGTTGAATAGATGGGCTGCAAAGTCTTCCCAGGCCCAAATACAACCAGAAGTTGGGCTCATTCGGCCCAAAAATTCTGTTGTGAAGGCCACAGTGACATCAAGAATAGGCTAAGGGCCCACAAATATGGGCCAATTAGTACTCACATCACATGAGGAAGCAGGGTCACAAAAATAGGATAAAACATAAATAAAAGCATGAAGACATTTAAGCTTGAAAAAGAGACTAGGAAGCAATGAAAGGCATGTCCAATCAAACAGTGGTTAGGAAGCCTTTCTTCTTACACGCCTCACTTTTAGTAAAAGTTAGTTGTCTTGCCATTAACCTCATTTGTTGCTAACAACTTCCCAAACTGTTTTCTCCCTACTCCCTAAACTTCTCACTCCACATTGCAATCGGCCCTACTTTCCCCATTTCATAATCTTCTATTCTTATATTAACTTGTGCCCATTGCAACTACTGATAAACGCAAGTTTTGTTCACACTCTCCTCACCCACAATATATATACACATATGTGTATGTATATATATTTTCTATATATCTTCACAGTCACATTCACATCTTTTATAACATGTCACTTCCACCCATCATAACCATAAAACTAAAGGCATCCTGTTCGACCACCAATGCAGAGTTCATTGATGTAGTCCAAATTAGGGTCCACTAACACAGTAAATTCCATTGTATATTTTTTTTACTGCATACTTTTTTAGAATTATTTTGGAAAGATTCATCATATAAATTAGCGTATTTTTTATAACTACTATTATTATAGCGCATAATATATTTATTATGTAATTGTTCAATATCTATATAGTGAATTTTTTATTAGTTGAATGAAATAATATTTTTTATATTTAAAACAATTAAATTTTAGGACAAATAAATTATCTCATTATTCGTAGAATATATCATTTTTCACTCGTTGAAAATATTAAATTGTTTGAGTGAAAAAAATATAATTTATGTAGTATATATTATAAAGAAAAATTTAATAAAAAGTGAAATAATAAAGAGTGTTGTTGTAAAATTTAATGATAGTCTAAATTATTAAAAAAATAATTTAATGAAAGAATATTTAACTAAATAATAATATGATATTGAATAAGAGCAAAAAGGTCTGAACCATTGAAATGCTCTAAAAAGCCCTCTTTATTTTCTGCTATAGATCCCAAGTTAACCCCAACTCTAAGAAATTAGAGTCGATTATGAAAGCGTCCATGCTTGAATAAAGCGCTGCGAAACGTCAACAAATATAGCAGCAAGTTGGTATTACTAGCCAGTAGCCACCACAGGATGCATAATTGTACTGCGATTGCATGAAAAATGTGAGTACTGCCCGTTAAAACCATAAATGTAAGAATTGAAAGTCATAGAATGCCTTCTCACACGGCTGCTAAGCCAATTTTCAAAGAAGATGCATCAAAGTGGGGACAACTAACAATGCTGAAAATTGAAATAATGCTCCAACTCGAAAAAAAAAAAAAAAAAAAGAGCAAGTTGGTTTGAAATTTATTAGGGAGCGTGATAAGAGGTTGTTTGGACGGCCTAATCACCAAAATCAAAATGCATTGGCCATGTCTAGAAAGAGCATGATCAATCTATATTTCATTCTTGAATCTCACTGTTACAGCAAAGGCAAAAATGGAGTCACCACAATCGTGTTCATGACTAAATGGGAAAGTTTATGATACCAGTAATGATGAATTTGTAGGACATAGCATATTCAGAGCAAGATAATGTATCCATTTCATGTAAAATTAAGATCTCACTTAACATCTTCGTCATCATCATCAGCAAAGATGTCAAACAATGGTATACAAAATCAATATACAACAGTTGAGTAGAATTGGTATCTCAGATTTGGAAAAAGAAACTCACCAAGCCTTCTTACGAGACCTGGACTTGAAAGGGAATCGCGACGGAGGAGAAGGGGAAAATTCTATTGGCAATTGAGGCGCCTCACACTCGCCGGTAAGCATATCCTCAACCTCCTTCATCGACGGCCGGCTAGCCGGAGACTTCTGCAAACAAAGAAGTGCTACTGTGATACATAATGTAGCTTGTTCTCTATCCAATGACTGTATTGACTTCTCAACCAAATCAAGAAGCTTTTCAGTGCGTGCAA
>CAODLS012623783.1:0-17037 GCA_948243855.1 Flueggea neowawraea
TTATCTGCACAATGACTATGATGTTCCAGTGGTGCATTGTGATTTAAAGCCTAGTAATATTCTTTTGGATGAGAACATGACTGCCAAGGTTGGAGATTTTGGTCTAGCAAGATTGTTGATTGAGAAAATTGATGATCAAACTTATATTAGCTCCACTCATGTCCTGAAGGGCTCTGTTGGATACATACCTCCAGGTAATTCAATAAAAATTACCCCAATTTTTTTTTAATATAAATGATATTTAACTTGTTTCATACTTGTTTGGCACTGTCAATATATATGCCTTTTCTTAAAAGGCGTGCTTCTCTCTTTTTTAAGTAATTTTTTTTTGCTCAGAATCAAACTCTCAATTTTTTAACGTTGGATTTGACTCCAGTACAAGTTTATTGGTCGTGCTACTCATTAACTTTTTTACTATACAAAAATTTATATGTTAAATATTATACTTCCCGAATAAGACACTTCATGAAAAAAAAAGCACATCATATGTCTTTATATACGGATTAACACATTTAATTTGCTTTTGCTATCAACTTCTACACTTATTACATCTCTAAACCCAAAAATATGAAATTTGAGATGAAAAAGATTTGATTTTAGATTCACTAATATGTTTCTTTTGTTAATTGTAATGCAGAGTATGGTGTAGGATCAAATCCATCGACAGAAGGAGATGCATACAGCTATGGAGTAATGTTGCTTGAGTTATTCACTGGAAAGAGCCCAACAAATGAATGCTTCATAGGGGAACAGAATTTGAATGGATGGGTTCAATCAGCATTTCCCACTAATGTGTTGCAAATTACAGACCCTTTGCTGCTATCACTAATGGATGGTCTCTGCCATGGTAGCCGACCCATAAGCGCTGAAGCTCAAACCGAATGTCTCATCACAATCCTTGGTGTAGGCCTGTCTTGCACTGTGGCTTCTCCTGAAGGTCGCATCAGTATGAGAGATGCTCTTTATAAACTTAAATCTGCTAGAACCGAACTCCTTGGTTTTAGCCACAAAGCCTAGAAATGTTATCCATTTTGGGCTCAAATTTATATCAGATGTCGTCTAGTAAAAATCCTCATATATATAAAGGCATTGAGTGAGTGAGTAATTTTATTTTCTGTCTGTACAAAGAGTTAGTCCCATCTACCTGACCCCCAAATCTAGTGAATTCTGAACTTGGAATGCCACAGTCTCAGGGAGCCATCGTTGCCACTTGGACTAGACTACGAAAGTCATTAATGTTGTTAATTGTGTTGGGATGAAGTATGCAAGTAGGGTTAGGCCAGGTGTAGTTCTGATGTGTTGCTTTCAAGTTAGTCTCTTTGAGTTCTTTTTCGGTTTCTTGTCAGAATGTAAGCAAAAACAGATACGTGGGCAAATCTTGGTTAATGGTAATGAGGACAAGGTCGACTTGTTTACTTGATGACATTTCGCCTCTATAAGAAACAATTTTTTTTTTTTAATTCTGATGATGGGTGTTTTTGCTTTACTCTTCTTGCTTTTTTTTGCCATGTTTACGAGGAACGCAAGGACCAGTTTGATATAGTTTCAAAACAGGCTATTTTGGTATTACCATTAACATATTGTCAAAGTTAAGAATCCGAAGTTTTGAAATATATTTCATAGTAACAAATTTAATTGTTAAATTTAGAGGTCACAATGATTATTAAATTTAAAAAAAAAGTGGAATTACTGACCAATAATTGATTTTTTTAGTGATATTTGGACTGAATTATAGATTACTCTATCAAGTGGTAGATGAAGAAAGAAAGAAGGGTCAATTTGAAAGATAAACAGTCCAAAATGTTGGTAAATTTGAAAAAATAAAAATATGCTGCAAGGATTTCAATGATTAAACTACGGTAATTTTAATACACTTAATGATAAGGTTGAACACAGAAATTAAATCTTTGGGTTATTCGTACATATTTGGCAATCACAACGTTTAGCATGATATTAGCATATAACATTTAACACTTAAACATTTTTAATTAAAAATTATATCATTATCTTTTTCTTTTCAATATTTAAAAACTTGGTATTTACTATATACCATCCAAATACTTACTATATACTATATCACTATTCGTTAAATCCTATACTTCTCAAATAAGTCAAGACTGAAAAAACTACAATTGTATGTGGCCCAAAATGGACTTATTCAATTTTCATCTTTGCAGCATTACATTGTAGATGATATTGTTTCTCCATTTTCAAATTTTGCTTTATTTAGTAGTGTAGAAAATTAAATATAAAAAAATAAATGTTAATTTTTAAGTGTTGAATTTTGAATTTTTTTTCTAAAGGAGCATGCTGCATTTAATTGACCACTAATACTTGTAACGTTAAAAATTAAGAATGAATGGTAAATTTTAGATCAAACTATCCAGTTTTAAATTATTGTTTAGCACAAATCAAAATAAAAAAAATTTCCTCAATGGTCAAGATTAGTTAGAGAGACGACTCATTAAGCTTTGAAACTTCAGAGATTAATTTCTCAGCCATTATTAATATTTAACATGAAGCCTTCATCACCTGCAACTGAAACAGAACAGAAACCAGATACAACCCATCAAGCAACATGAACTTTCTCACCCATTTATTGCCTTCATCTTTACTGTCATTTGTTATTTTCTGCAAATCCATGTTTGAATTTGTAGAAGTACAACCTTTAGACCTTGATACAGACAAAGAGGCTTTGATTTCTTTAAGGGCTCAAATTAGCTTCCAATCTCCTAATCCTCTGTCTTCATGGGACTTAAACACGTCTACTTGTAATTGGACAGGAATTGTCTGCCAAAAAAATGGTCTGAGAGTGGTTTCTGTCAACCTTTATAATTTGAGACTTGATGGATCTTTGAGTCCTACATTGGAAACCTGTCGTTTCTTCAGTCTCGAGCTTCAAAACAACCAATTTTCAGGACCAATTCCTGACCAAATCAGTCACCTTTTCCGGTTGCAAGTCCTGAACTTGAGTAATAACTGTTTTCAAGGTTCATTACCTTTGAACATAAGCAATTTGTTAGAGCTCAGATTGCTTGACTTGACACTGAATATCATTACAAGAAAAATTCCTGAAAAGCTCAGCTTGCTTACAAGGCTGCAAGTTCTGAAATTGGGGAGAAATTTTCTTTCCGGTCGGATTCCACCATCCTTGTCACATCTGTTTTCAGTTGTTGAATTGAATTTAGGGACAAATTCAATCTTTGGCTTGATACCAGGTGACTTAAGCAAGCTCAGAAACCTGAAGGTACTTGATCTTGCAATAAATGACTTGACAGGTACTGTTCCTTCCTCCATTTACAACATGTCATCATTGGTTAATTTTGCCATAGCTTCAAACCAATTTTCCGGAACACTCCCCAAGGATGTTGGGGACAGGCTCCCAAATCTTCGTACCTTCAATATCTGCCTAAATATGTTCAGTGGAGGCGTTCCAGGATCATTGTATAATCTCACAAACATTAAAGTGATCCGCATGGCGAGTAACCTTCTGGAAGGAACTGTGCCAACAGGTTTGGGAAAACTTCCATTCCTGGAGGTGTACGACATTGGTTAGAACAAGATTGTCAATTCAGGTGATAATAAAGGCCTGGAGTTCATTACTTCTTTGACAAATAGTACGCAGCTTCACTACCTTGCCTTTGAAGGCACTCTTTTGAGCGGCGAAATTCCTGAATCTGTTGGCAACCTTTTCAAGGTTCTGCAAAAACTATACATGGGAGGCAATCAGATTTATGGCAAGATACCTGTGTCAATCAGCCGTCTCAGTAGCTTAACTTTGCTGAACTTGAGTAACAATGCAATCACTGGTGTAATCCCTCCTGAATTAGGCCAACTCGAGGAGCTGCAAGTGTTGGGACTTTCCGGGAATCAAAAATCGGGAAGTATTCCTGATTCGCTTGGTAATCTCAAAAAGTTAAACCAGATTGATTTATCAGGAAACAATTTGAAGGGTCCAATCCCCACTACATTCGGCAATTTCCAGAGACTGCTTTCCATGGATTTATCTAATAACAGGATCAATGGAATCATACCAAAAGAAATTCTCAGTGTTTCAAGTTTGAGCACCATCCTCAATCTATCTCACAATTTCCTGAGTGGAAATTTGTCTTTGATAACCCTTGAAAGTGTGGTAACCATTGATATTTCCAATAACAACTTGTCTGGAAATATTCCAAGCTCAATCAGGAACTGCAAGAGCTTAAAAAAATTGTTCCTGCCCTGGAACATGTTCTCCGGAACCATTCCAGGCACTCTAGGAGAAGCAAAGGGCCTGGAAATTCTCTGTCTTTCTCATAACAGTCTCTCAGGCCTGATTCCTTCTGACCTGGAGAATCTACAAGCCCCCAAGCCCTCCTATCCCGACCCGTTTTTGGACTATGACCGATATACGACACGAACCGTCAAAGAGAGCTCGGCTCATCTCGCACAAGCCTCAGAGTACAGAACATTTACCATATTTTCTATTCCAAACCATGATTAAACAAAATAATTAAAGGATTTTTAATTATAAAAAATATTTCAAATATATTACTAAATAATAAAACATAGGTTAGAATATATAAAGGAAATATTTCAAAATAATTATTATTAACCAAAATATACAGAATATTCGGTTACAGACATAACCCACAGAAACTCGATGTGGAACAACTAATACAAAAAGACAAATTGAGCCCCAAGCAAAAGGGTTCTCTCGGTTAAACTGATATCTCACTAAGCTTAAAGGATCATATGACCAATGCTGAATAGCCTAAAAAATATTAAAGGGAAGGGGGTAAGTAAATTTAGTGAGGAAACAACATTTTAGATCACTTCATACGTACCATACAAAGACCATTTTGAAAACAATTTCAAAAAATATCATAAACAGATATGTATACAGATACCAATAATATACATTTGTATACGTACAGATATTAGTTCAGAAATTTATTTCGAAATCTTTCGCAGACAAAACAGACAACAAACAGTCAAACAAATTAAATAAATAAATCAGATAAACTATTTTATTAATAACAAAATATTTACTAAGAAAAAAATATTTAAGAAGTTGACAAAAGCAGAATCAAACAAAAGGAGTCATACAATTAAAAATTTAAAAAAATATTCAAAATACATTTGTCAAATGTTTACATCCAGAGTAAATGGCATACAGTCAGACATTATTGTTTATATCAAAAAATTATATATATAAATATCATATAATAGGGTCAGATAATAAGACCAGATCAGACTGAATAAACAATGTGGACTAAGCCACTAGACAGAAATATCGCGTGTGTTTGCGCGATACAAACGGTTACTACCAACTTTGGTAACTAGGTCTTGATAGAGCATTGGTATACCAAAACCTACGTACTCCGTAGCTAGGCGTCCCATATCAAATTATTTCTTACAGACAGGCATACAAAACATATATATATATATATATATTCAAAACAAATTACTTAACAACAAGTAAATTTCAAAACACTGAACAGATAATAATTCAGAATAGTAAACAAAATATTTATATAAAAAAATACAAAGATATTCAGATAGAAAACTTATTACAGAAATATAGTAAATTTCAAGTACTAAATATTTAATACAAAAAATTTCAAAACAAAATAGTTATTTCAAAACTCAAAATAATATTCAAACAAATAAAATAATTATTTTTGTAATATAAATAATAATAACAGATGGAAATACAAAACATAAATTGTTTTACAAAAAATATATATTTTTAATTTTTAATTAAATATATATATCAAAAATCAAAAACAGAATACTAAATATTAATTCAGAAAATACATATATTTGCAAAAGCAAAATACTAATTTTAGAATTCAAAATAATATTCAAATAGATTTTCATAACAGAGATCATCACATAAATCAGATTATTAATTAACCAGATAATTATTAGTCAGATTACATATTATATCCAAACACAAAAACAACTATACAGAGTTGAAAACACAACCTATGTGTTTGAACATGTCATAACACTCACATAGATTTCGTGCCAAATAGTCCAAAATCATGGTCCACCAGTGAATGACTGAGCAATTCGGAAATCAAAAGGAACCAAAAGCAAATAACAGAACTAAAAATAGACAGACATATTATAATAAAATCATATACAAAATAGTATTATACTGTGACTTTATAAAATATACATGAAATGCAAATGTAAAACCTGAACCTCCAACAATGTCAAAAATCCTATTTCGACCAAATATCTAACATTTTCTTCGAAAATCCGACATCTCATAGAATTACAGTTTAGTTCTTAAAATCCCGAAAAATCACAAATTAAACTTTTTAGAATTTCCAATGCTCTAATTATTCCAAAATAACAAATCAAGTCTCCACTTATCTTAGAATTACAGATTTATCAAACAAATTACAAATATGGTCCATATACAAAATATCAAGTTCGATTCTCCAATAATCCAGAGTCAGGAAAAATTATGGTTTTAGTCCCTACAACGGAATTTTGCACAAAAACATCTCAAATCCCAATTGACTCAATGTTTTCAACCATTCCAATCGGCTCTAGACAATCCCTGCTACTCAAATCCATCACCGGTTTCATCCAAATCGATCTAAAATCGTCCATTCTCGTCCTTACAAATTCAGATTCAATGAACCCATTTCACCAAAACATGAAATCCTCCATAACTAAGTTGAATTGGTGTTTATTCAACCTCGATTCATCATTATCCAACAAAAATCAACTCATTTTTTGACGTAAGAAAATGCGAACCCTAAATACCCATTTCGGCCTCCAACGAAACCCACTTAAAAACAATCATCAAATCTTCATTTTCAACTTACTTTTATGCTTTCCAAACTTAAATACATCAAAATCTAACAAGAAACAAGCTTAAATCCGTTGGAAATGGTTTAAAATTCAAAGTTTAGTTTCAACCGAACCCATTAAAATCAACAAACCCAAACGGAAATAAACGAGAAATAGGATGAAATAATCAATTTAAATTCAAGTCTTTACCTTGATTGATGAAAACAAGAGAGAAGGAACGGATTGGAGGCAAGGAAAATTGAAGAGAATCGGGTTTGAGAGTTCGAAACAGTGAAGAACGAAGAAAGAAGAAGAAATGACTCAAGGTGGGTCGGGTTCAGTTTGTTGTGTTTTAAGGAGGAGAAGCAAAACGACATGTAGTTTAGTTTAAAGCCAAAACTCACGCGCATACGACATCTCCAAGCCACAGAAGGCAGCACCAAAACGCGCGTGTCACCCAGTAGCCCAACACACAGGCAGATGACAGTCTTCCTCAGCGGACCACAACAAGCTCAAATGACATGTCGTTTTGTCAAACACACTGAATGACCTTAGTTCACTCACCATTTCTCTTTTTCTTCCAATATTTTCTTCTTTCAATTTTAATCAACTCTCACTTAATTTAACAACTCCAAATCACTTCCAAACTTCATTAATTACCCAAACAATATTTTAAAAAAAAATTAACCCCTCAAACATCAATATTAAATTCTAAATTAACGGAAAATTACCAGAATTATTAGCCGGAAAATACAAGGTGTTACACCTCCAATCTCTGAACCTCTCATTTAACAAGCTGGAAGGACCAGTTCCTTGCGGTGGAGTGTTGAAAAATTCTTCTAGAGCACAATTAGAAGGCAATCCCAAGCTTTTCTTTGTTTCAGCTTCAGATTGCAAAAATAGCACTCCTTCTCTTCCTCCGAAACGTGTCAAAGTTTGGATCATAATTACTATCATTGCAATATCATTGATTTTTATTTTTGGGTCATTGGTCTGTTTACGAAAATGCATGAAAAAGAAGATTGAAACTTCTCAGCTCGTGAAAGTACATCATTATCAATTGGTCTCGTATGAAGAACTTCGCGACACTACGGAAAATTTTAAGGAGAAAAATTTGCTTGGAACTGGAAGCTTTGGATCAGTGTTTAAAGGTTGTATTAGAGATGGTTCAGTTGTAGCCATTAAGGTGCTTGACATTTTAAGGAGAGGATCGTGGAAGAGCTTTGTTGCTGAGTGTGAAGCATTAAGAAATGTGAGGCACAGAAACATTGTCAAGCTTGTCACATCCTGTTCAAGCTTGGACCACAAGAACATGGAGTTCCTGGCTTTGATTTACTAGTTTCTTAGCCTTGGAAGTTTGGATGAGTGGATTCATGGAAAGAGAAAGAAAGTGAATGGAGATGGGTTGAACATTTTGGAGAGATTGAACATAGCTATTGATGTTGCAAGTGCATTGGATTATCTTCACCACGACTGTAAAGTTCCTGTGGTGCGTTGTGATTTGAAGCCTAGAAACATTCTTTTGGATGAGAACACGACTGCCAAGGTTGGAGATTTAGGTCTGGCTAGGTTGTTGATTGAGAAAATTGATGACCAAACCTATATCAGCTCCAATCATGTCCTGAAGGGCTCTGTTGGATACATACCTCCAGGTATTTAACATATGCAGCCTAAACAATTCTTTCTTCTAGTGAATGTTACATAACTTGCTATTTGTAAAAATGTGCAACCTATGTCTGTTTTTACTACTTCAAACATCCAATCTACTTCTACAGTCAACTTCTGTACTACAGGTTAAATCCAAACATCTACAATTCGAGTATTGAAAAATTCAGGAAAGATCCACTAAAGTGTGGATTTTGTTAATTGTGATGTGTAGAGTATGGTGTAGGATCAAAGCCATCAACAGAAGGAGACGCATACAGCTATGGAGTAACGTTGCTTGAATTATTCACTGGAAGGAGCCCAACACATGATAGCTTCATAGGAGACCAGAATCTGAAGGGATGGGTGCAATCAGCATTTCCCACTAATGTGTTCCAAGTTACAGACCCTCTGTTGCTATCACTCATGGATGGTCTCTGCCATGGTAGCCAACCCATAAGCATTGAAGCTCAAACAGATTGCCTCATTTCGATCCTTGGTGTTGGTTTTTCTTGTGTTGTGGCATCCCCAGATTGCCGCATTAGTATGAGAGATGCTCTTTGTAAACTTAGATCTGCTAGAACCAAACTTCTTAGATAACAAAGTAGTCTTGATTCTACAATTATAGTTGTTGTTGTGTCTCTCTAATTAGCGGAGTCCTGTTGTGACAGTGAATATTATGTGACCAGTTTGTTTCTGTTATATATACTTAGCAGTTCCATGTACAATTGTTATCCATTATAAGTCAATTTATATTGGTTATAGATATAAGTGAAGCAATTAAGTATGAACAGTGACTTTATCAACCAAATTGTTTTTTTATAAGTGATTTTATTTACTCTCACCGAGAACTAAATTCATCACTTTTTAGCATTGAAGTTGACTATAATATTACTGATTAAATTTATAAAATTTGTTATAAATTTTTCTCTTTCATGTCAAGAAAAGTTGATTTAGAAATTGAGATTCAAGAACATCTGTTTGTTTGTAATTCATAAGTTCAAATTTTACGGCTACACTTTCTAGAGAATTATCTGTTAAACGTTAATTCATTTTCAACCCTGAAATGTGGTGTCTCTCCTCATCCTAAATTTTCTCACACGAAAAAACATCCCAGTTGGAATAGTATTTTCTGTGATAAAATACTGAGTAAACGGCGGGCAACAGAAAACCGACAGAATGTCGGCGTCAAAATACTTGATTCTTTTCTTTTGATTGATCAGTACGTCACAATAATTGAATTGTATGTAGCTTGAATAGCTTCAGCTTGATGGATAGATAGATGCTCCCACGGTCAAATAATATGCATTTGAAAAGTTCATAGAATTTAAGAAGCAGCCAAGGGTATGAATTCAAAATTAGGGACCAAAAGGAAAAGTACTAATTCAAAATTTCAGAACATGACTTAAGAATCTAAGAAAATATTAAAAGGTTTCGTTGTTTTCCAGGAGTACAATTCAGATTATATATAATCAACACAAGATGTATATAAAGATGTTCATGATCGACTTGGGTGAGACAAAAAGAAAATGGAGAATGAGATAAGCAAGTTCATGCAGGTGTGGCTCTCAGTTCTTGTGTCTCTAAGCTACTGCTATGGCATTGGCAAGACCATCCCAAAGGGCTTCACAAGGCTGATCTTTCTTCTTCCTATTACTTGCCTATTTCTCTACCTCCCTCTCAATCTTTCCTCCGTCCACTTTGTTGGCCTCACAAGTTTTATTATTGCTTGGCTTGCAAATTTCAAACTCCTACTCTTTGCCTTTGATAGAGGCCCTTTATCTTCAAAAATTGCATCCATTTCTCTTCCAATTTTTGTCACTCTTGCCTGCTTACCCATCAAAATCCGAGAAAACTCATTTCCAAAATCACAAAATTTTGATAACCCGTCTCATAAAACCCCAAATCAAGCCCAAAGATCCAATCTTTATAACTATGTAACAAAATTCCTTCTTTTGGTCATTTTCTTTCTCACCTATGATTATAGCAACCACATCCACCCAAAAATCAAACAAGTCATTTATGGCATACACATTTATCTAATCCTTGAACTTGCTCTAGCCATGGTTGCTTACGTGGGTCGAGCCATGCTCGGACTCGACCTCGAACCACCGTTCAACGAGCCGTACCTCTCCACATCACTACAAGACTTTTGGGGTAGAAGATGGAACCTTATTGTCAGCAGCATCCTACACCCGACCGTATATGATCCTGCCCTCCTCATCGGTGCACGTGTCATTGGTCGGAAATTTGCAGCAATTCCAGCAGTTTTAGCGACGTTTTTTATATCGGGAATAATGCACGAACTCATATTTTATTACCTAGGGCGCGTGAGACCCACGTGGGAGGTCTTTTGGTTTTTTATTTTACATGGAGTCTGTTTGACGGTTGAGATTGCTTTGAAGAAGGTGTTGAAGGGCAGGTGCCTGTTGCCAACAGTTGTTTCGGTTATTCTTACACTTAGTTTCGTTATCGTTACCGGACTTTGGTTGTTTTTTCCGCAATTCATCCGGTTTAAGGCTTATGCTAGAGCGTTTGAAGAGTATGCGGCACTCGGTGAGTTTTTGAAGAAGATTGTGTCGCACTCTTCTTGGCCTGGTACATAATCTCATGAACTTGCTCTCTTCTGGCAATTGTTACTCCCAGTTCCATAAATTATCAAATTGCATCCTAAGTTTGTAAATTTTAAGATTAATAAAGACTTAAATGGACAATTTAGAATCAAAGAGTTAACAAGTGATTCACCTATATAAAATTCTGCCTATGTATGTTAAAACGTGTCAACAAATTAGCAGTTTGAATAGTTCCGAATCAAATTTCAAACAAATTATTATTTCTCACAAACGTCTAATTATAAACCGGAACTTCTTTCTTTTATTTTTGCACTTCATCAAATTTGATGAAAAGATGTGAATGTGAATGTACCGTATTTGATCATCGTTATTATGGTTTTCAATAAATTATTTTATTTATTTTTATCAAAAATTAAACTCTCAATCTCTTAATATTTTAAGACAATTCTCCTACCAAGATTAAGTTTTTCTATTATGTTCTAGTGTTAACGTGTACATCCACGTCAAAAGCATCTGATCTTTGTAAAAAATGGTGGAATGTTTTACTTGTATTTGTAATACTAATTTTCCAACAAAAGCAAAGTTAATTGGAATTGCAGACATGATCAACTATTGAAATCAAGCTTACTAAAAAAAAAAGAAATCAAGCTTACTAAAGACATGATGGGACTTCAACTACCTTTAGACAACAGTTTCTTTGGCCGTTGCTAGTTTAGCGTTGCGTTAGACCTTTTTATGGTATGTTAGTATATATTTTTATTTAATATTTATTGGAACATTAATATTATATATTATTTTTTTTAATACACTATAGAAGTATATACCACTCATGATTAGCATTTTATGTACCGCACTTTTTTATTGATCAACAGGACAGTGGCCGCATCAATCAAGTTGTTATAAGATTTTTATATATCTTTATATTGTGACCCTTTTTATTTTTAATCAAGATGGACCGTCACTTCTTTTTTTTTATAGGAAAAGGAGGGGTAATGACGATCGGTAGGTGACGTACTCCTGTTGGACGTGATCATATAGGCTTAAACCAAAAGGTATCATTCCCGCTACAGAATGTTCCCGATAGTCATAGCTGACACTCAGCCACGGACTTGGGTTCGTGCACGAGTGAGGTCACCGTAGTATCGCACCAAAGACAAGCAGACTAGGTCTAAACAACCCAGTATCAATGTAACGAGGGCCCGAGTAGCCATCGAGGTTACTCGGAATTACGTCGCTCCCTCAGATATTTGAACCCGACCCGCGTACTAAAGTCAACATGCTCCAATCCGCTTTGTCACTCCTGGGGGAGATGGACCGTCACTTCATCAACCAAATTGTTAAAAATTCATTCCGTTTCATGTCAAGCAAATTTGATTCAATTGACCATAATTATGAGATATTAGTTAAAATATTACACCCATTTTTTCAATGAGCAATCTGTAAATTCATATTACAAGTCCATTGAACCCTAACTGTGAAATGCCATGTCCCCCTTACCGTAAATTTTCTCACACCAATATAATCTCTCATTGCAGTCAACTTTTTTGTTCCTTTGTTTCTTTGACCGAGTCTTATTGCATTTTATTTGTTGGAAGATATTTTCTCTAATAAATTGTTGACTAAAAGACGTGAGAAAAGACTTATAACTCATTTATAGTAAAATTAATTTTAACGTTGAAAGATCCTCGGATCGATTTCAATAGTTCAAATAAAATGATTTATAAATAAAAAAGAAAAAAAAAAGCAGCATGTCGGCGTGCAGTCGTCTTATACAAGCACAAAACTGGAATTGTCAGTAGATTGATTGAACAGATTGATGCACACACGGTCAACAACTAGTAAATCCTTGATCAAAACAAAAAACAACATGTAGTAATTTTTGTAGGGAAATTTTTGGCTGCCCTTAGGGCATGTCCTCATTTATGTATCATAAGTAATTTATAATATTTAATGTTAGTGTTAAATATTTTTTATTTGTACTAAATACCATAAAATTTAAGTATCAATTATCAATTAGTTTGGTGCATCATACACAAAGTCTAACAAAAAAATTTTCATTTTTGTATTTAACTAGTAGTGGAATTTGTACAGTACTCTAAACAATAAACATGTTCAAGATTATTTCTTATCTCACTCTACAAATAAATATATTTTAATTAAATTTTACGTTTAACTTGTGTTAAAACTTATATGTGATATTGTTTATTTTAGTCTTTTTCAAAATATTGTATTGATTAGAGTTATTAAAGTGTATGGAATTAAATAGTAACTCTATACATATATGAAATATTTATCAAATGAGATAATTTTTTCTCAATTTTATTAATAAAATATTAAATTGAGAAGTTTTTTTTGGGTGCAAAGGTGGATCAAGCCCTTTATTCCTCATTCACAAGTCGGGGCCAAGCAGTGCCCCTTACATCAGCTAAGAAAATATCAAACAAATCTATGGGTGGTGAAGTTAATACCCTGATGTTTCCATTAGGGAGATTAACTCCTCTTTTTGACAACCAGTCAGCACAAGCAGTTGCTTCCCTATATATTTTATAGACTGAAACATGCCATTATGGCAAGGAAATTAACCTTCTACAGGCTTCAATCAGACCTTTATGAGAATATGAGAATCAACTTCCACTTCTAAATGCGTAATTGGGAAGTTAAGCTATGATTGTGAGTGATTGTGTCATTAGGGTAGAATTATAAATTGAGTTAATTGAATAAAATATATCTCATGCAGGATCATTAGAAGTAGTGCTGAACATGCTCTAAATCACTGTCCATGCCAATTTTTTTTGACAAAACCTCAAATAAAAAAAAACCTACAACAGAGAATCTTGTAGTCAAGACTATGAATTGAAAATTGCAAGTTCAACATGATGAAAAAATCCATTGATTTTTTTTGAATGAAAAAATCCATTGAAAATATGAAAAGTACAAGTTAGTGTTATTTTCTAGGAGTACAATTCAGATAATTTATAAACAACACCAATGCATAGATGAGTGGCTTGGTGAGACACTAAAAATGAAAAAAAAAATGGAGAATGAGATGAGCCAGTTCATGAAGGTGTGGCTCTTGGTTCTTGTGTCTCCAAGGCTACTCGTAACTCACGGTTCCTGAAGTCGTTCCGCAGGACGTCTACTCAGCATTTTTATTGTTATTTTATTAAATTTCCAAGTTCCTAGCCCTTAACTTTTTCATCTGTAACCCAATAATTACTTTAAGAGTCCCGCGAGACGCCTATTAAGCTTTCCACTAAACACAATTTTATTTTAATCTCCCAACTTTTATCTACTACTTCATTTAATACTTTTTACTCCAAATTCATTAAAATAAAAATAGTTCATTCAAATAAAAATAATTCGTTAAAATAAAAATATTACATTAAAATAAAAATTACCAAAAGGATTATTTTGTGAAAAAAGATTGGACGTAAAATTTTAAAAATTACTAAAATTGGAAAGTGCGAGTTGATATGGAAATAGAGAAAATGAAGCGTTTGGATTGAATTGATAATTGGTTAAAGAGGAAAAATTTGATGGATTATTTTGAGAATATTGATAGTTGGCAAAATTTGATGGGTTATTTTGTTGGGAGAATTAAGTATTTTCATTGTTGTGATCCATAATTTTGGGGGAAAAAATTGGAGTGTGAGTAATTTAAGAGTATGGAGAGAAATTTTAAGAGTTGAGAGAGTTTGGAGGAGAGAAATGAGTGTTTGAAGTGAAGAAATGATAGAAAAAATGTGTTTAAGGGGTATTTATAGAAAAATGGGTAAAACTAGCCGTTAGGGACCAAAAGAGTACCTTTTCAGCCCTCAACGATACTCCAACAGTAATATTACCGTTAGAGTAAATCTAACAGTTAGATCAAAACGATCCAACGGTCATATTTTATTATTAAAAAAAATGTCAGGCGCGGGGCAGCTAGCCCGTCCTCCTGCGACCGGGACGCAATAACGCGTCTCGGTCCACCGGGCTAAGAACGGGGACCAGCCTAAGCTATTGCTATGCCATTAGCAAGATTGTCAAAAAAAGGCCTCCCAAGACTACTCTTTCTTCTTCCAATTTTGTGCTTGTTTCTCTACCTTCCTCTCAATCTTTCCTCAATCCATCTTGGTGGATTCACAGCTTTCATCATCGCTTGGCTTACAAATTTCAAACTCCTACTCTTTGCCTTTGATAGAGGCCCTTTATCTTCACATATTCATCAATGTCTTTCCCAATTTTTGTCACTCTTGCTTGCTTACCCATCAAAATCCATCTCCAAAATCACAAAATTTTGAAAACCCATCTCATAAAATCCCCAATCAAGCCCAAAGATCCCATCTTTTTAACTATGTAGCAAAATTTATACTTTCGGTCATCTTGGTCTATGGCTACAAATACAGCAACCACGTCCACCCAAAAATCATACAAGTCCTTTATTGCATGCACATATATCTATTCCTTGAAATTGCCCTAGCCATGATTGGTCTCGACCTCGAACCACCGTTCAATGAACTATACCTCTCCACATCACTACAAGACTTCTGGGGCAGAAGATGGAATCTCATAGTCAGTAAAATCCTACGCCCGACGGTGTACTATCCTACACTCCTAATTGGTACACGTTTCATTGGTCGGAAAGTTGCAGCGGTGCCAGCAGTTTTAGCTACGTTTTTGGTGTCAGGTATAATGTATGAACTCATGTTTTACTACCTAGGGCGCGTGAGCCCACGTAGGAGGTGTTTTGGTTCTTTATCTTACATGGATTCGGTTTGACCGCTGTGATTTGTTTGAAGAAGTCGTTGAAGGGCATGTGCCGGTTGCCGACGGTTGTTTTGGTTATTTTGACTCTTGGTTTCGTTGTTGTTACCGGATTTTGGTTGTTCTTTCTGCAGTTGCTCCGGTGTAAAGTTGATGTTAGGGCGTTTGAAGAGTATGCGTCACTTGGCGCGTTTTTCAAAACATTTGCTTAGAGCTTTTATTGGGCGTGATTTTAGAGCATGTACAAGAGACTTTTATTTTTTGAGAGTAAAAAATATTATTTTATTTTTATTTATGTATTATTTTTTTTAAAATTTATATATTAGAGAGAAATAATATTAAAAATAAATATTTTATTAATAAAGTAGATAAATAGCATTAAAAAGTGATTAATAATTTTTTAAGTTTAGTGAGAAATTATCGATTTATTAAAATTGTTAGTTAATTTATTAATAAAATATTAAAAAAGATAGTTGGATTTTAAGTGAGAGTAGGGTTAAGTACAAAAATTCGAGACAATTGTAGTAATAAAATATTATATTTTTAAGGAAGATTGTAAGGAGATTGTTTTACATACTCTTATAGTGGTCTTAGACTGGTTGTAACCGGGCTACGAACGGGGCTACTGTTCGTAGCCCAGTGGTAACCCGTCCCCTTGCGGTAGCCCTTCCTCCTGCGGGAGGACGGGTTACATGTGTCAGGCGAGGAGCCAGACACATATATTTTCCTTTTTTTTCTTTAAATCAAAATCTGATCGTTGGATCATTTTAATCCAACGGTCAGATTTACTCTAACGGTAATATTACCGTTGTAATACTGTTGGGTGCTAAAAAATTATCCTTTTGGTCCTTAACAGCTAATTTTACCCATTTTCTTATAAATACCCCCCTAAACACATTTTTTTCTCTCATTTCTATACTTCAAACACTCATTTATCTCCCCCAAACTCTCTCAACTCTTAAAATTTCTCTCCAAATATTTTTTCAATGGATCCAAACGATTTTTCCAATGTTTTTTCAAACAAACAAAACAAAACAACCACAGAATTTTTTGTTCCAAATATTTCCTCCTCTTCCGATGACGAGGAGTACAAAAAAATCGTAGATAATTTCAGACAATCTAGTTTGATTGATCCTGCTGAAGAAGAGATGTTGAAATTACTATAGCAAACCTTACTACATGATAAATCCGAATAATACCGAATTTTATTTTCATGTATTATTATTTTATTTTAAAAAATTATGAACTTTATTTTAATATATTTTTATTTTAATTTATTTTT